>VDFB02005791.1:12951-241390 GCA_007258455.2 Sequoia sempervirens | reverse complement strand
GAGCATTTGACGGATAATCTAGATCAAAGTAGGCAACTTTTCAGATGGAAATAATCAGGCCAAAAGGAAAAAGCACCCTTTTCAAGGAGGGGCACCCTTGAATAAAGGAACCCTAAATTGAGATCTAAGTTTTCTGAAGTCAGTCATCTTTGGCAGAACAGAGCTGGGTACCTGATGAGATATCAAGCTAAATCATCTGACTCTCCGATGAACGAGAAATCCAAATCAAAGCACGAGAGGTCATTTCAAAAGGCTGAAGAACGAAGATCGAAAATTCACTAAGGCATAAGCAAAAGAGCCTTTTCTTGGAAAAGGTGCCCTTTCTTTTGAAGCCCTAAACTCAACTTTTTACCATCATGCCTCCCAGGCACTCCTCTTCAGGTCAAATCCAGCTCAGCAGTGAATGTGTTAGCATCGTCTCAGGATCAATAAATCAAGCCAGATTCAGGATCAAACTGAGGTTGTTCAAGAGAGAAAATAATAAAAAACTTGCAAAAATCAAAAGGGACGCCTTAAAGAAGTCAAAGGTCAAGTTGTTGACTAAAGTCAAGATATTTTGAGCAAAACTCTGCTAAAACACTCCACGATCAGTGGAAATCACCTTTTTGAACTTTAGATCAAGCCAAAATCACTTTTGATCATGAGTTAGGCCCCCAAACTTGTGGATCTAAGGCTTGAGTCTATGTAATCAAGGTATAGACATCCCACTTCATTATTTCATTGTAGGTTGATGATCAAGAATAGCCATAAGCTCTCAAGGACGCCATTTACAGATCTGGCCAAGGTTTTCATCCGTTCTTCGATATTTCTTGCATATCTGAAGCAGAAGAAGATTGCTAATCTGAGGTTGGATTCAGAGATAGATTTTCTTAGAGAGTCAGATAAAAACTTCCAATCCATCTTCTATCTACTTCCTCTCTTCTTGTCTTAGGTTTTCTTGCACATTTCAAAAAGGTGGCAGGCTACATCAGATCAGATCAACTGGGTAGATCCAGCATAATTTTCCAGAGAAACCCATCTCATCAAATTTTCGAAAAACAGAATACTTGCTGCCCCTATTTTTGGGGGCTTTTCCAAAAAAATTTCAGAATCAAAACTCTGAGGAACTGGGCTTGTTCAACATTGAAGCACGAACAAAACCCATGTGCCAGATTTTTTCTGGAAAAATACTTCTCGGCAGGGCGCTATTTTTAGGGGTTTTTCAGAAGTTGTCTGAACACGTCCGTGTTTACAGTCAATAGGCAAGTTCTTCTTCATAGAATGACAATTTGGCATCCTTGGACTCCAATTGAACAACTAGACCTTGCACCAGCAACTCTCCAACCAGATCTTACACACATTGTTGGAGAGCAAACGGACATCATCAGCAGTCTACGGATCTTTATCTTTGAAAAGAATACATGTCCCACTCAATGGAGACCTGCAGCAATTACTCTGGACGAAGAAGAAAGAAAGGCTGATCTTGCAGCAAAAAGACCAATATTACCACCTCCCGTGTGGCAGTAAGCACCTTGGCTTGCCAGTCGCGAAGAGGTCATTCCAAGCACGAAGCCGCCAAAGTTACCAAGAGCAATAGCTTGCGCAAGAAGAGATGTCGTGTCATCAAAGCATTGACTATCCGGAAACGGAAGAAGTCAACACATGGATCGAGGAGTTGTTGACTAGAAATGGTGAAGTGTGAAAAGACACCTAGGAAGGACGTCCTACCTTCCAATTGGAATTTATGAGACTTGAGTTTGACTTGATGCTTCTTTCCAAGTCAACTCAAGATGATATTAAATGTAATTGGAGTTAACTTGATGTTTCTTTCCAAGCTTAACTCCATATTCCTTAAATCATGCATTGTCAGATCCCACTGATTAAGGATGTCTAATTGGCTTCCATGATTTGTGGATCTTAGATCTCCACTAAATGTGGATGTCTATTTTTGGAGGGATACTTTCATTAAAGTTCACCTTTAGTTTATTTTCAGTCAACTGAAGTAGTTTCCAGTTGACTCTTTGTTTACTTTCAGTTAACTGAAGTAGTTTTCCAGTTAACTACTTGTTCCCCCTTTTTAGGAATAAATCTTGCTAATTGATTGGCAAGAACTCATTGTTAACTCAAGGAGATTTTGGGGTTGCCCACTCCTTTGAGTTCTATAAATAAGAGCCTTAGGCTCATTATTTGTTTAACTTTTACTTGCTATGCAAAATTGCTGCGCCATTGTTGCCAACAGCTTTGAAAGCGGATACTTGTTCACTCTTGGATGAGAGTTTGTTGGTCGATTGTAATTGTGCATGATTTCGTGCCTTTGCTTTCCCAACCTTTGTAATTCGTTGATGAAGCTTTGAAGGAGAATATCAGAAGGCGCTTGCATTTTGGTCAATATTTTTTGAGTTGTGTCCATGTCTTGTGTTTAATAGCTCGTTGTTTCATTTCCCTCCTCGGATAGGAGTCCCTCCTCCTTGGACATTTGTTATTGGAAAGTTATCGTTTGTTGTTGTTTAATGTGTTGACTTCCAAGCTATACTTCGGATAGGAGTCCCTCCTCCTTAGCAAGCTCGTTGGCCAAGGCATCATAAAATTGTTGTTTCTCGTGAACTATTTCCTAGCCCATACCTCGGATAGGAGTCCCTCCTCCTTGGCAGGTCTCAGATCTAGTTTACCGTATAGAGTGTTTGCTTGTACCAACCTTATCCCGATGTATACCCAAGAGTTCAGAGCCTCGGTCATATTCTCGGGAGACGGCGAATTCAGGTGATCCAACCAAACCCATTCCCGCTCCTTTACCCTCATGCTCTGTTTACCTTGAAGGTATTGGATAGATAAAAGCTAGATTAGTTGTAGTTGAGATTTGCAGAAACTAGAGAAAAAGCTTAGCTACGGCGCATTGTGTTTGTGCACCCTTGTGTCCTGCTGCTGAAGCATAAAAAGATAGGAACTTTAGTTTACATTTCCCTTCCTTACGCATTGCTCCCACCAGAGAGGGATTTCTCCTCTTTAAATAACGAAGAAGTGTTGCAAAACATTTGAAATAGCTGAACGTTTACAATCAGCACTCCAGAGGTGCTAATTTAAATGCCAACATGTACCAAAGCAGTCCAAAAGAAGATGGCAAACTAAGTCTACCTGGTATATGAATAGGGAAAAGAGATATTATCATATTTGTAATATATATAGTTGCATCCAAGATGGATAATGAATAGGATGCCTAAACACACATCTGCTCAACTGTACTAGGAGAAACCTTGGGTAACCACTGTTTCAAAATTATTAATAAAATAAGATTTGGAATGTGAAAAAATAACTTCACTCGGACATCAAATGGATAAAGTTTAAATACAATCTGCTTCAACATGAGAGGCACAAGTTCTAACAATGAATAATGTGTATGCGTTTTCAATGCATTTTTCCAAATTTGACAAAGGCATTCAAGGGATGGCCTTTTCACAAGACTGTCCGTAGCCTTTTCTTAACTTATTGCACTGTTCA
The DNA here is from genome assembly GCA_007258455.2 of Sequoia sempervirens. NCBI lineage: Eukaryota > Viridiplantae > Streptophyta > Pinopsida > Cupressales > Cupressaceae > Sequoia > Sequoia sempervirens. Next base: position 237,916 of record VDFB02005791.1, on the reverse strand, counting down.
CATTGAGATAAACTTGGCATTCAGTAAATGTTACTAACATATACTTTTTGATAATTTCATAATTATAAAGAAACTTACTAGAGATTATAACTGAAAGGCTTACATATGCAGTTCTGGCCCCAATTGTGTGTATTCCATGTAAGCTATACTGAGGTAAAGCATAATTAAACATGTAATCTAGGAATAATCCAAATATATGAATGAAATTAGATATTTCAGTAATGAGCAGAATCTTTAATACTCACCAAGTGTGAAAGGTAGCTCAGTTTTGAAAACGCCTTTCCGGTAGTACACATCAAGAAAATTCACACCAATAGCTTTATGTTTAACAAGTATTTCACCCTCACCAGGTTCTCCTACTTCCACATCCTCCCACTTAAGTACCTGCAAATATGTGTCATTGGAAAACTAAAAACTTATGTGTGACATGGACATAAGCCTATGAATGTCAAGCATCTTTCTGTGAGATTGCACATGTAAATACACTTATGCTTCTTAAACAAACAAATTGTTTTCATTCAATGATGCAAGCATTTTCTTCTATTATCTATTAAGCCTCAATTTCAAAAGCTGAAAAAAGGAATGTTGAATGTTTTTAAAATGTATAGACCAAAATGCAACGTATTTCACCCTCACCAGGTTCCCCTACTTCCACATCCTCCCACTTAAGTACCTGCAAATATGTGTCATTCCGATAGCTAAAAACTTATATGTGTGACATGGACATAAACCTATGAATGCCACGCATCTTTCTGTGACATTGCATGTGAAAATAAACTTATGCTTCTTAAACAAATAAATCGTTTTCATTTAGTGATGCAAGCATTTGCTTCTATTATCTATTAAGCCTCAAATTTAAAAACTGTAAAAAAGATCGTTGAATGTTTTTAATATGTATAGACCAAAATGTAATGTTTTCCTAACTTAGCAGGTTTTCTACAATATCCCACTCAACTCAACCTTTATCTGGCAAAGGTACAATTGGAAATTCTTCCCTATAGATCAAGTCATACATCAAAATAATAATATTTCTTCTCACTGAAAAAAACAATAACCTAGCCAATGGGAAAAATGCGATTAGCAAACCATCAAAACAAATTTTGATACAATTACAAACTAAAGTTGTCTGACCACTACAGTCAATGTTCAAAGTGTCATAGGTTTCCAAGACAATGTCAACAGTGGAGATCAAACAATTCTTAGAGGATCAAGATCATTAACCCTAAAGGACAGAATGGATCAATTGAGAATGTATCACTGAAACTCTCCTAAACCAATGGCCAACAATCCACCACAAGTAGAGAGGAAGCTGAAAATAACTATTATTTTTTAGGTTCCTTGGAATGTGGATAAGGAGGGGACTGACCTATGTTGAACAACAGTGGGCCCACCAAATCTAGTTAGAGAAAATGAGGATGGAAGCAACCAAAATTCCAAGGTATGGAATGAAGGACATAGGCCTCAAATTATATAGAAAAGATTATGAAAAATCATGTATCTGAAGTAGAAAAAAAAAACTGAAACATATTAACTAAAAATTCACTATACATTCATTTAAATGTCAAAAGGACCTATTATTGTAGATATTAAATAAAATATCACTAAATTAAAATAAAGCACAATGTTACATGAGAGAGTAAAGTGTATTCAAAGAACAAAGAACATGGAGAATCAGAAATCAACTAACAAGGCTTAGGTAGCTTTTGTTTGGTCTTCAGTTCCATGATCCTTAGGATCGCCATCATTGTCATGGCACTAGACATCCTCACTATCAGAGTCTACTTTATCAGGCTCATCAATTATACTTAAAGGTACCCATCTCCAAGGCCAACATTTCATCATGTCGCCAATCCATGCCAATGAGAGGGATTTTCCAATGTTGAAGACTTAAGGCACTATGCAGTATGCACTACACTAACTCTTCTACCTTGCTAGATGAAAGTTTGTTTCTCGTAATAGAACAAATGAAGCTACATATAGACCAATTTTCTAAGTTCCAAATATAAAACATTGTCTTTAATTTTTAATTTCATGCCAAATCAAGATTAAAGTGCAATTTTGTAGATAAAAACTTAATTGTAGTTGGTCATAGTTGATCGTCGATCGTAGTCGGCCATAGTCGTAGTCGGTCATAGTTGGCCGTAGTTAATTATATTTAAATAAAACTATACTTAGTTTAGAAATATTTCATATGCTTTTGTACATGTTTCGGGAAGACTAATTCCCCTACGAGTAATTAGTTGTTGTCATGAAGTGTCGTGACGGTTGGTTCCTCAACCACCACCAGCAGCTATTTGTACTTGAGTTAGTAGTCGGGCAACACTATGTTGGTAGTTATGTGTAGAGGGGGACCAACCACACCAAGGCTCTAGGTCATGGAGATCCAAGAGTGGAGGGCTGCCCTGTATAGGGGTTTGCTGCAGTCAAACCCTTGCTTTGGTGTTTCCACCTCCACGGACAGCTAGATAGAAAGATAGGAAATATGATAAAGTGAGCAATAGAAAAGATACCGAACGATAGCAATAACACTATGCTACATAAATCAAGTGACAACGTTATGGAAATGGAGAAATGAAACAATATCACCTTCTCAATCAAGGTGCCCTCAAGCACGTAGAGGAGAAGGCAAGCTTGGTAATTTCTATGCTGCCGCAAAAATGAAGAAGCAGTCCCTCGGGACACCAAGTCACAGCTCCAATGGTGGAAAAAGTGCAGCAAGAAGTAGAGAAGATGTGTAGGAGCTCAATAATCGTGAAGCAAGATCAAACCAGCATGTGAGATTGTGAAGAAGATGGAATGAGACACAAAGATAGGCATTTGAAGAAGATTTAGGAGGGAAAGAGTCGTTCTCAGGTCAGCTGGAAGATGTAGAGGTGTTATGCTTCGTTGCCAATGGAGAACATAACGTCTCTGCAGATTCCAAAGGAAGGAATCTGTCAGGTACAACAGTGCACTACACAGACGTCTGCACACCGCCATGCGTCCCCAACAGAAATTCCCCCACCGACACTAAAAACAAGCGCCAAGTGGACAGGGTATGGAATAAGGACGTGGATTTACTTAGTTGGATTTGATTTTCTAAGGTGGAGGATGTAAAAGGGGAATTTGCGAGAGGGGTGCAAATTCACTCCTATACATTTTGCCTCCACTTTAGCGAGCATGAATGCCAATGAATGTTCGCTAAAGTAGATCGAAAGGGTTTAGAAATATATACCTAAACCATCGAGGAAGTAGACCGCAATCTGGCGAGCTCGAAAGCACAAAGCAAGCAAATGGCTCCACAGGTACTCTCCTGAGGAGGATTGAACAAATGACTCTATAGATCCTTAGAGCTACAGAGTTGATCAAAGTGTACCAAAGGCCTGCAAGACCAACGATGGACAAATCCCACAAGATGTAAGTGGTTCACAGGTCCTCGGACCTGCAAAGAAGGTGCCCCCAGGTACTCTCTTCTGAAGGAAGCCCAATGTAAGGGACTCTGCAAAGTTGGATAGGAAAGCAGCTTCATAGGCGCACCTACAAAGCAACATGTTAATCCACAGACAAAACATGTTAGATATCAAAAAGCAGCCATGCAGGCAGGCAAGCAGACAGTCGAAAATTGAAAGAAGAGCTTTCAAAGGGGTCCCTCGGGAACCCTTCAAAAGAAAAGGGGTCCACTCAAGGGACACTCAATTTGAAAGTGAGGGAGTATTTTTCGCAAATCAATTCAACATCAAGGAATCCTTTTGAAAAATGTTCACTTCATCAAGGAATTCGAAAGGAAGAAGGTCCCTTCGCAAGGGGAAGGTCAGGACTTCGCTTGCAGGAGAAGGTGCTCCCTCCTCGGAGGAAATTTTTTCAAATTCTTTCTTTACGAACCCATGATGAAGGAAAGTAATTCCACTAGGGGTCCTTGCTAAGGAATGTGATTTTTGGAAAAATATTTTGAAGAGATTTTCAAGAAAGATTAGTTGGCCACCGAATGCATTTTCTGAAAATCAAAGTGACATGATAGCCCCCCTTTAGGATGGTGCATGCCAAACACAAGGGCATGTGACATCCTAAGGAGAGAAAAACACAAATGAAAAAGTGATGTTGTGGCTTGCAGGGCATAGTGAGATGTACTTGTGTAATGTTATCACACACGAGAGGGACAACAAATGAGCACCACAACATCACGAAAAAAGCACAAAAGATAAGAGGACAATAATGCAATAAGAGATAATAACATCATGAACAAGGGACAGGGGCGATCTAATATTTCGGGGTCAGAGCTGCTCATAAATATAGATAAATAGATAAAATAGTATATAAATGAATTGTCATCAACCCCCTACTATATCGGACCATATGAAGAAAAGCACGAGAAGACAAAAATAAAAATAAAAAAATTGGGTCAACATGGAAGGGAAGCCTAAATGCCCCCAACACTTTGCATCATCCCCAATTGTTGAAAATCAATACACAATAGAGAAAGAATGATGTTACAAATAGAGTCAGTTTTACGACACAATCACTCCTGTAGCCAAGCACCTACGAGGGTGACAAGGGTCATCTAGGAACACATAACGCAAGAATGGGGGAACACAAACACACACACAATCTACTCTATAGATAAAGAAGAAGCGCCCCTTAGTCCTCGTCAACCAAGAGGTCGTCGTTCTCCTAGTCTAGATCATCATAAGGGGAAGACGGACGAGCTTGCAAGGGTGGAACCCTCCAAGCCTCCCGCGAAAAGAGCCAAGGAAGAAGGCCCCTCAACGGACGAGCTTGCAAGGGTGGAATATCAAGGGGGGAACCCTCTGACCCTCCCACGACAAGAGCCAAGGAAGAAGGCCCCTCGAGGTCTTCTCCGCTCAATTCTTGTGAAGTGAAAGTCAGCAACTTCCCAAAAATCGCTGATAGGGTCGAGACCTCATCCACAAAATTAAACATGCACTTCACAGGAGTGTCATGTGTTAACTCAACGGGCGAGGGAGGCGGCCTGAGATCCACTACTAGGCTCACCGAATGACTTGGGAGCAGTGACAAACTCCAAGGACACCAGGGCTTCTTACGTCACTAGGACAGCACAAGCCAACGTAGAACCACCCTCCGAAGGAGGGGAAACCTTCTTCCGACCCCCATTGCTAATGGGGTCATCCTCCATCTTCCGCTTCATTGGAGGATGCGGGATCCCCACAGACGAAGCAGAAGGTGCGAAGGAAGAGGAGAAAACCGCGACAGACACAACCGAGGTGCTCGACATGTCCACGGGCTTTGAAAATGGTTGGATGTCCGAGAGGGACATCAAAAGGGGCGACTCGACCAAAGGAGCAATAAACACGTGCACCCTCTTTGAGTGAGGATCGTTTACGCTCGCAGCAGGAGTTGGAAGTAGGACAGAAGCTGAAGGAACTAAAGCAGAGGGGACAGGAGAGGAGGACATAGCAGAGAGTGTTGAGGCAAGAGCTGTCGACTCCCCTTCCTTCCTCTGTAGGACGGCCTACTCAACTGCCAAAGCCTTTCTCCGATGCTTGCACTCACACACAAGGCTATTTCTACAACTCTGGGAGCTAGAGACCACAGGCTAAGAGGGAACGGAAGACTCCTATTCGACCATGAAGTATCCATCACAGTCGTTTTGGCGGAGGGAAAGACTCCTAGATGGGAACAAGAGAGAGAGGTTGAGAAGATGATGAAACAACAGCGAGGGGAGCAGGCTCTAATGCCTCAGCAACAGGCCTCTTCCCATTCACTTCCTTAGAGGTAGGAGCAATAGGAGGCCACTGAGGCCGAGACATAGAGGACCCCCCATGGGGACCCTTCCCCTTACCATATCGAACAAGCCGAGGCACCATGGGTAAGACAGGAAGTTCAAACACTAGACGCTTGGGCTTTCGCCAAGCGGGCACCATGGGATTCTCCAACAAACGCCTAGGAGCAAAAACCGATGGCACCATAGCAGGGCGAGAGGAAGCCACATGCGGGACAACGACAGAAGAAGAGGAAGAAGAGTGTTGGGCGTGCTTCTCCTCATCCCTTTTTCGAGCCAAGGCGGCCTCGCTGTCTGCCTTGAGACAAGCCCTATGCAAAATGGCATAGGGAGAAGGAGGGTATCTCACCTTAGACGTTATGCCCCCATTCTTGTACCTCACATAGGTTCAATACAAGAGGTCCATCCTAGGGGGAAGCAGACCAACGAGCGTAGGCCAAAAGTGATCCAAAAGTGATCCAGCGAGTAGCCCCCACGTGCAATCGACGATTTATAGCTGGTGTCGTGGACTACATGCACGGTACCCTCATGGGAAAAATTTAGACACTCATGAACTACCGAGGGAACTGCATTCATAGTGACCAACCAAGGGATACCTAGTTTCACTCTGAAAAGCTCAAATCCTGAGATAATGTCAAAAAGTGCATCTATGAATCTAGGTCCAACTAAAACTAACAAGATGATGTAGTCGATGGGAGGTACGGAAAGCCCATCGCGTGTACGAATGGTACTCCTAGATTCGTCATACCCATCTTTGTGTAATAAATTAATCAGCATAATCTCCTCAGTGATAACATTCACCAAACGCATAGGGCCAACAAGAACACCTATTAAGATGTTTCCATTAATTCATGTGAGGATGTATAAGGGAGATGGTTCTCTGTTATGATTCATCGACAAGTGCTACGAGGTGAAAGTTATGCCAGGAGATCCACTCATAGGTTGGGGAAATGGGATGGGAAGATGTAAAAAGGAGGCCATTTCTTCATACACTAAACAAAAATTTCAAAAAGCCCCTAAGGGTTTCGCAACTAGACAGTGACCCACTTAAGGTTTTGTTCCACGATGCTTATGGAACCTTCCAACTATGCCACTAGAGTTCGTAGGTTGGGTTGCAAGGCTGAGCGCCTCACAACACTCACACCCACAACACTCTTAGGATACAAAGAAAGGGTCTTTCAACACTGCTAAATGGAACCAAAATGGTTCACGTTGGGTTCACCAAAATGTAGAGGTGGACCAACCACACCAAGGCTCCAGGTCACGAAGAGCCAAGAGCAAAGGGCTGCCCTAATCTACCTCAACTGCACAGGTGTTTTAGTTTCAAGGATAGAGAATGAAGAGCACTCTCAAGTGCTTCTATCACTCTGCTAACCCGAGAGTTTGAATAGGGCTAAACAAGCGGGCTTCTAGAACCCGAATTGTACCTCAAACAACTCTCTACCCAAGGACAGCAACATAGCGCGTTGGCGTCCATATAGACAAAAAGTACAAAAGTACAGTACAACGCACAAAAACCTACTAACGGTCTAGCAAATAAGGTTTAACGTACTAACTGAAATGATAACGAACAAAATAACTAAAACAACTAGAAAGATGATGTAGAAGTGACATAAAGCAAAGGTGATGAAGATTAACTCATGAGTAGTCCAATTCACCAACAAGCTCCACACGGACGTATACCTACACACAGCCAAGAGAGGAAAAATGTTGGGGCTGTATAGGGGTTTGCCATAGTCAAACCCCCGCTTTGGTGTTTCCACCTCCGCGGACAGCCAGATACAAAGATAGGAAATATGATAAAGCGAGCAATAGAAAAGATACCGAACGATAGCAATAACATTATGCTACATAAATCAAGTGACAATGTTAAGGAAATGGACAAATGAAACAATATCACCTTCTCAATCAAGGTGCCCTCAAGCACGTAGAAGAGGATGCAATCTTGGTAAGGTCTACGCTGTCGCAACAACAAAGAAGCAGTCATGCAAGACACCAAGTCATAGCTCCAATGGTGGAAAAAGTGCAGCTAGAAGTGGAGATGTGTAGGAGCTCAAGAATCGTGAAGCAAGATCAAACCAGCATGTGAGATTGTGAAGAAGATGGAATCAGAATCAAAGATAGGCATTTGAAGAAGATTTAGGAGGGAAAGAGTCGTTCTCAAGTCGGTTGGAAGGCGCAGAGGCATTACACTTCATCGGCAATGGAGAACATAACGTCTCTATAGATTCTAGAGGCAGGAATCTGTCAGGGATGGCAGCACGCCATGCAGATGTCCGCACACCGCACACGCATCCCAAATAGAAATTTCCCCACCAACACTAAAAACAAGTGCCAAGTGGACGGGGTATGGAATGAGGACGTGGATTTACTTAGTCGGATTCGATTTTCTAAGGTGGAGGATGTGAAAGGGGAATTTGCAAGAGGGGTGCAAATTCACTCCTATACATTATGATATCGTGTTACATGTTGATTTAGATGTTATGATGTAATTGCTACTATATTTAATTAATGAATATACATCCATTCTGTGTAATTTCCATGTGAGTACTTTACTCTGTCAATGTTGTTTTGTATTTCCGTTTACTCTATATTTCAATTTTACCATGTAGGGAGTAAACATTTGGCGTCGTTGCCTAAGTGAATTCGGCAAACACCTGATGGTACAATGGTGTCGTGATGGGGCAGCCGACTGAAGAACCGATACAAGCAAACGAGGAACGTGAAAACACTTTGACAGACCACTACAGCCTATGGGAAATCTTGTTAAAGGACCTGTACGAAGGGAGGCTCTCAGGCGAGAGGTCCCTCGGTCGGTCAGATGGGATATGTTATCACGAAATCTAGCAGCGCTCGTTCAACGGATAACCCCCTACGAAACTTGTTCGTTTCCTAGGTTTGTGAAGTTCAAGCATGCAAAACAAGGTGATTTTCAAGCCACCTCGAAATGCATTCCAAAGCCTCAAACAGTCAGTTTGAGCATCCCCCTATGTTCGCCTCGCAAAGATCTTCGAAACAAGCTCCTTCGCGAAGTCTCACTGTTCATACTTAGTTAATTGTGAAAAATGCAGTTGCACTGAAAAAGTGCGCTCTTGCTCACAAGCAAAAAATTGGCTAAGTATAAAAAGTGCAGGGGTGCTAATTTTCAGCGCCCCTGCATGAAAGTGTTTTTGTTAAAAATGTCAGAGCGCTGAAAAAGTGCGCTATTACACTTTTTATCAAGACTTAGTCATTTCTTCGCTTGGGCGAGTTTCTTCATGCGTTTTGCATTTTTCGTTCATCGTGCCACTTTCTGTGCCTCAATTAATTGCGCGACTTGAGTTAGGTTTTTTGTGTTTCTCATTCACTTAAAAGTGTTTTATTGTTTTATTTTCATTGTTTATGATCTTCAAACTTCATTCTTTCTTGCTGGGCGAAATCTTCTCAAGCTACAAAACACGTTTTTGGAGAAATATGAAGTTCCTCCCAACCAATTTTGTGTTTTCTCTTGGTAAGTCATTCTTCTTACCTTCTCTCCATTCTCCTTCATTATTTTGTACACGTCTTAGTGATTTATGTATGCGTTTTTATTTACCTTTGTTTTCTTCATACTTTTTTGTAAACCACGCGTTTTTCTTTCTTTCCTTGTTTTTTGAATGTCTTTCCAAAATGTGTGAGCGTTTTCTTCTTACCCTAATCGCATTTTTCTCCTTTCTTTGTGCGTCCACCTTGTGCTCACGTGTTTTGAGTTTCTCCTTGTTTCGTTTTAACTTTCTACGTGTCTCCCTTTGTTTCTTAGTCTCTTTCCTTTTTCCACGTCCCTTACTCTTCAAGCATCGCCATGTCTGTTTTCATCCTATCACCATTTACATCAACATATAGTGGCATAAGGATGTGGGTTTTTCTTTCCAAAATACGTGGTCAAAGGATTCCTTTTCAAAATACGTTTTGCAAATGTTTGACACAAAGAAATTCAAACTTGTCAAGAGTCAAGCGCTTTTTTTCAACATCATTGCACGTTATTTTCTAAACTTCAAGCTTCACGTGCAATGGCATCCAAAAAGTGCGCCTATACATTCATTAGTTCTTCCCAGATATCATGCAAACACTAAAGTGCAGAGGCGCTAAAAAAATGCGCCCTAACATAATGTCATTTTTTCCTAACATTGAAGTGTAGGAGTGTTGTTTTTCAGCCCCCCTGCATCAAAGTCAGAGTTCTTCAAAATGCAAGGGCGTTGATTTTCAGCGCCCTTACACTTTTCACAATTTTTCCCTGAAACACTTCAAACTTGTCAAGTTTCGTTTAGAACCTCGTTCCTTCCATTTTGTGCATCGTTTTGCATGCCTTGTCATCCGCTCCGCGCTTGCTCATCATTTTTGCTCGTTTCGCGCATTCCCATGCTATTTAACGACTAATGTTTGTTCTGACTCCACACTTTGCAGTCTCTCGCCAAGACCTTCAAAGTTGATTGATCAAAGTTTCAGTTGCTCTTGATGACTGCCAGAAAACCTCCGTCTTCTTCAAAAGCAAAAGGAAAAATGAAATATAAATATCAAGGTGTCTATCCGCCGACTGTAGTGGTCTCCAAGGTGGAAGAAATAAAAGACACAGAGGTTGGCCATCAAGACTTGGTTGATTTTGCAAAGCAAATTGAGATGAAGCCTCTTCCTGATCCGATGAGAGCAATTGTACACAGTAACCTACATTTGGTAGCTATGTTCCCTACTGCTACACACAATACGAAATTTGTCCTTCAAGTGGCATCTCATTACATCAAGGAAAGAAGAAGTGTGATTGATTCTTCTGGGCACAAGATTTTAAGACTCGACCCCGACTTCTTTGATATTGTGTTTAAAGTTCCTCAAATGGAGTACATTGACATCTCTATACAAAAAGCACAAGAAGTCTGACGTTGATCCCAACAAGGCTAGAAACCTAATAAATACCCAATGGTTGAAGAAGCCTAGAATATCTGTTTCCAAATGGAAAAAGGGACTCCTGGGAAGTGATTTCAAAGATGACAGCAAAGATATGATCACATTTTTAAGCAGAGTAAAAGGCTTGCCTAAATCATCCACTTTTCATGATTGGATGTATGAATATATCAGGATTATAAGAAGACAAAAAGTGCACATTCACTGGGGCAAACAAATCAGTGATGAAATACATGAGTAGTTGATTAATGCGCCTTCCACATTGAAATTCTATATGACTTCTTACCTGGTGTACGCAGCAGCTGTAATGAGGCAATTTCTAGGTCTATCCACAAAAGGGAATCGGATGCTAGTACCTGTGTATAAATTCTTCTATCAACTGGAATTGAAAGAAAGCTTCCATCATTTCAGGCAGGTTATTGATGCTTTCTTCGCACCTTTGCTTTTCAATTTTGATCCAACTCTCGAGAGGAGAAAGGTATATTATGAGGCCTATAAGGTGGTAAGTAAAGTTGGATGCTTATTTCTGCAATTCCCAACATTTACTTATTTGAGATTAGGGTGCTACACTGGCTGCCCTTACATGCTACCACGTTATCCTTCGGATAAGTGGGTTCTCATGAAGATGTGCAGACAACTGATTTCAGTGCATAAAGAATGAAGAAGTAACCACAAGCGTGGATTTAAGTTCCCATTGACAATCGGCAGATATACTATCGCAACTATACAGAAAGCCAAATCTGTCTATGCTTAGATGCAAATCATGACAATCAAGACCTATAGGTATAGGTTTGATTTTGATTACCGGGATGTCAGAAGGAAATTACAAAAGGGTCATCATCACAAATACTATTTTGAAGACATCTGGGCTGATTGCAAAGATGAAGAAGCCATTCGCAAAATGGATTATTGCAAGTTGACTATTCAGCAGATCAAAGGCCTTGATATTGCTGACCTACCAGAGGATTTTACAGATCCTGGCGATATCATGAATGTTGTCTATGATGAACAAGAGGTTTCTAAAAGGCCGTTTCCTGCAATCCAATGGTCTAAGAAAGAAAGTACCAACATGAGAGAGAGATTGGCGCCAATCCTATCCAATACTGCAGAATGGTTACATAAGCATGGTTATGAAATGAAAAGTTTCAGAACATATTCGGAAGGCGAAGAATCCGAAGCAAAAGCTCGCCGACAGCAAGAACTCCGCATGAAAAATAAATCAGCGGCTGTTCCCACTTCTTCATGAAGAGGTCCCAGGATCAAGTTTACTGTTGGTAAGAAAGATACCCAGTCCGTCCCAGAAGGAGAAACCACAGAATCCGATCCATCTCGCTCTAAAGGTAAAAAGGTTGTTCCAGAGGAGATAGATTCCGACAAAGAAAGTACTTCTAGTGACCAATCCACTGAAGATGAAAACTCAGCAAAAGCAAACTCTGATGCAAAAGAAGTTTCTAAAAGTGGGCAAGAGTCTGAAGAAGATTCTGAAGAAGAATTTGAAGGTGATTCCGAAGGTGAACCAGAATCGGAGAGACAAGAGGGTGATCAACAGGAACCCAGGCATGATCAAGAAAGAACTATGTCTCCACCTGAGAATGTAGTTGAGGAAATTCCTAGAATGTCATCGCCTGTGATTTCCAGTGTTCCTCATACCCCTCCAAATTCAAGTACTCCACCTCCTGTTCCCTCATCACCGATTCCTACCACATGCATTCCTGCAGTAGAGATATCCACTATTCCTGCAACATCAACCCCGCTTGATACCCCCTCGGTGACAAGCATTCATATGGTTGATATACTATCAAGTCCTCCATCATCCATTCCTAGCCTATCTTCATCGACGTATGATATCACTTCTGAAAATGAATTCAATCGTTTCATGAATGAGTCAATACGTGATCAGCTCAATGTGCAATCTATAGGAGCAATGATGACAGACATCCTATTGTCACGATACCCATGGTAACTTCAGCAGTGACGATGACTTCAGAGGTGACAATGACGACAGAGTTGACAGTGAATCCAGAAGTTCACACCTCCTTCCTTCCCCCTTGGCTGATATCTCAAGTGTCGAAGCGAAAGAAGCAAATGATCTCTCCAGAGCAGCTCGACCTCAAAGAGATAGTCCCTCCAAAGGCTAAAGGGAAGAAAAAGGCAAAATTATACTCAAGGCTAAACATTGACAAGACTGGCCATAAGTATGCGGAGATTGGCATACCACCGCAAGAAGGAGATGTCAATATGGAGGACTACACGGTAACAAAAATCTAGCTTGGCAAGGTTACCAATGAAAGTGCAAAAGCAGATGCGCAAGTGACATTGGACATCTTGACTGGAAGACTGGATAAAATGGAGCAAGCTCGCAATATGTACAAACAGAGGGCAGAGCATTATGCCACTGTTGTAAAGAGACTTGCAGGATCTCCAACTAATGCACAACCGCTGACAGTGGTAAATATTGAGGACCCAACTATCAAGAAAGCTGAGAAGTTCGCCTCCAAAGGCAGGGTGTTGTATGATTTTGTTGAAAATATCATAGAACACGGATCTCAGATCATAATTGCTGCGGACGAGAAAACTACCTTGTTGGCCAAGCTCACCACAGAGCTTGATAAAGAAAAAAGTGTACTTTCCCAAGAGCGCAGAGACATGGAAAAATGTTTGCTGTCATGGTCACAGATGAAGCAGGTAAAGCTCAAGAAATTGGTGGAAGCCGAGGTAATTCCTGACAAAGAAAAGTTCATTGAGGTAAGAGAATCCTTGAAACATTGAATTCAAGTAATTCAATATCTTACGGAAGATCTCCACCAAGTGCAGGAAGATGTCGAAGGGCATCGTGTTATTCTTGAAAAATGTATCAAGGAGTTACCAGGTCAACTTTTTGAAGAGAATAGTATCTTCCTGCCAGCCACAAAAATATCCCAGATCTTCAAACAAGCCATCATGAAGTTGATTGACAGTGCAGACTTTTCAGAAGCCTCTCTAAACGTCATTTGTGATACAAGGCTCACATTGGATAACCTAAAAACGCATCTTGACAGGTGCAAGAAGGTTCACTCATCTACCATGAGATCGATCATGAGAATTCACACCATTGTGGATTACACTGTTGCTCCGGATGAGAAGTTCGTGTAGGAGACTGGGAAGAAATACGAAGACTTCCACGCCCAAAGCAAGGAAACATGAAGAAGGTTCCTAATCTCCAGTGTTAGACATTTTCGATGCATCCTTTTATGCATCTTGTAAATATTTCCTGACATCTTATATGTCTTTTTGTAAATTGTAATTGCACCAAGTTCGAAGATGTAATCTTTTGAAAACAAATTACACTTTGACTTTGGTCAAAGTTAGGTGAGATCTCCTTAAATCACTCACCCAACTTTCCTTGATTTCCTCAAATTAGATTCCTAATTTTTCTCATCCCTCTTTCTATATAATGTGAGGGATTTCTATTGTAAAATTTATCCTTTAGTATTTTGCAACGAAGTGCTGCCCTTTTTGAAGCAGAATTGTGAAACTTTGTGTTCATACTTTGTGAATGAAATCTTATCAATAAAGAAGAAGATTGCAAACCAGACTTTGTGTTGGATTCGATAATCTTATGAATTGATCTCATTTGGTGGTGATTAGCTTATGGAATCTGAAGGACTCTAAGTAATTCATGTAAACTTTGTGTTACATCCTTTATTTAGATTTTCATTTGTGTTTTGGATACTTTGGTTGAATGATCTACAAGACTTTGTGCTTGTAATTATTCATGCTCTTTGGATACTTTGGTTGGATAATCTACAAGACTTTGCACTTGTAATTGTTCATGCTATTCGAGGAATTGCTGCATCTAAGAAGATTTTGTGCTTCTAACGTGACAAATGACACGCCTATCACAAATCCACCATTGATAAAGCTACGGAACGACTTTGTGCCTTCGTGAGATTTCCCTTTTATTTTACTAGTTTACTGTTAATCACTTCTGGTACCTCTACGCTTTGCTTTGACAAGATAGAGGTATTGGCATTACTGCTCGTTGTTAGTTTAGAGTTATTGTGAATTGAGAACTTCCAATAGTGAAGCATTGTAAACATCTTCTCTGAAAAAAGAGAGAAGGATGAATGTAACACACCCTCCCCCACTTCGTAAGTATTGTGTACATCTTGTAATTACTCTGTTTTACTATCACTTCTATCAGCAGTAAGAAGGGCGCCTCCCCTTTCTGAGAGGAGAGATTTACATCTCACATAGTTGTGGCTGAAGTCCTAGTTGTGTAATCTATCGAAAAGCTGATTACATAATTTTCACCCAACAGGATAGACTACACGCCAACTCATAGGTTGACCATCTCCTCACTAGGCTACCAAGGTTGTTGGAACACCACTACATTATCTTACAGGATCTTCTGGCTGAGAGGGATTAGGAATAGAGAAGGCAACCAATATTGCAACGGTACAAGGAGAGAACCAAGCAGGAAGAGGAGGAACAGGATATAAGTCAAAGATGTATGTCTAGCAACTAAGGCTCGTATGATCGGCAATTAATGCCCGTACGCCCCAACAACGACAAAAACCAATTATCCAAAGGGAAAGAAACTGCTGAGGAACAAGTACGGAGATCATTAAGACTCAAAGAACAAGAAAATCGACGGAGGAAATTAAAACAAACCATCGAAGGAGTAGATGAAGACTAGAACGAAATAAACCAAAATATTGTTTACGCTAGTGTTGAAACTGACAAGGGGGATTTTTGAACACCATTAGTAATAAATAGAGAAAAATATAAAATAATCGAAAATGAAAATGAAGTGATAGAAGACCTGGAAAACAGAATACGCCGTATAAGAGAATTGTCCATATCGAACGACAAAGGGCTGAGGACTAGAAGGTCTGCGCCTAAGACCCCAGGGCAAAGGGAGTACCAGAACGAACCCCAGGAGACTCGAGGTGTAGAGGATGCTGACAGAGGATGAGGAGAAGACTCGGACATGGCCGAGAGTGCAAGTGACACATCGAGACGTTGTGGGAGAACCAATCCAGTTAGGCCCAACGCACAAGGGGGGCATCGGGGAAGGATGGTGACTCTACCAGCCAAGAGGCAGAAGCTGCCAAAATTCATAGGGAACGGGTCAAAGGATCCAATACGGCACTGCAAGACATGCGAGACAATTTGGATAGCCAATGGGAAAGATGATGTGGACTATTGGCTGAAAGCATTCTCAGAGACGCTAAGAGACAGTGCCATCGACTAGTACATAGAATTGGACCAAGTACACAAGGCATCATGGAGGTTACTCAAGAAGGCATTCCAAGAGGGATTCAAACTCCTGAGGGATGACACTAAAATTGTAGCAGAAATTTACAATACGAAGCAAGGGAAGCACAAGAACGTGCACACCTACAGCCGAAGACTCAAAGAATTGTTGGAAAAACTGGAGACTAAGCCGACCGACGGGCTAAAGAAGCAATGGTTGATCAAAGGGATGCTCCCATTGTTGAGAAAGAAAATGAAAGTCGTGCCTCTGTCGTCATACGATGAAGCGTACAATTGGGCGATGGATATAGAAAGTGAGAATAAAACATCCTCTCGAGGGAAAAGGAAGACGGACGAAGAAGAGAGTATGAACGACAATAGCGATGGTGAATCCAAGACAATGTAAGCACTCAGGAAGGACATGATGAGAATGATGAAAGAATTGAAAGCAGACAAGGAGAGTATGAGGGAAGCTAGAGAACTATGGTGTACGGATTGCAAAGGGGAAGGTCACAAAAGGAAAACTACCCAAAGAAGCTGTTCTGCGATATCTGACAAGTGGATGGGACATTCCATCTTGGAATGCCCATACAATTTGAAAGCAAGGGGTATGCAAGTACTCTTCACTCAGGAAGGACCATCAACACCGCCGAATACGCCACCGAAGCCCCAATGCAATAGCAATGAATCCCCTAGAGGTTACCGAATCAACAGAATTCCGAGAAGCAAGATACAGTATGATGGTAAAGGATTAGGAAGGCCCATGATACAATGTCGGAAGTGCAATGAATAGGGCCACTTTTCCAGGGAATGCCAAAATAGTCAAAGTTCGGGGGGAAGACTATGCAAGTGGTGTGGACCAAGTGATCATGAAGATAATGAATGCCCCAAGCAGAAAGGCATCCATATGTTAGATGTGGAGGAGCAAGAGGTACTAGTGATTACTAGAGCCCAAACGAAGAAGGCCACCTACCCAGATCCACATACAAAAAAACAAAGAATGAAAGAAGCTGAAATATTCCGAACCAATTTTTTTTTCAATTTTTTGAATGCAATTACAAAGCAACATGCACCCGTTAAGGTTAGCTTGAAAAACCCAAACGATGCGGAAATAACCCTAACCAAGAATGTACACCAGGATCCCGAGTTGGGCAAGGTGTGAGCATATGGTCAGAGGATCTCTACCAACTACAATGCTGAAAGTAAACTCGACGCCAAGAATGTGCTTTCCAACCTAGAGTGGGAGTGGAGCTACCATATGGCGGAGATTTAAAGAGCTACAATGCAAGTTGCAAAATGACTACAATGTTGAAAGTAAACTCGACACCAAGAATGTGCTTTCCAACCCAAGATGGGAATGGAGCTACCATATGGCAGAGATTCTATGAGCTACAATGCAATACTTCAAATGTAAGATAGGCGGCAAGCCAGCCTCTTCCACTTATTCAGTGGGAATTACAATGACATAAAGAGGAGTGAGAATGCTGACAGTACTACTATTCAGCTTACAATTTGATAGAAGTGCCTGCAAATAACATAGAATAAGTAAGTCTAGAAATGCTGCAATATAGCAAAATGACTCCTCAATGCTCACAATGACTTCCCACCCGAACCCAACTCAAATGAAAAACTTTATGCACGCTGATATGCCAGAACATGGACTGAAAATGCTCAAACAGCAACCCAGAACCCTACTAAGATGCTCACAACTCACTCAATTCTCAACCAAAAGACCTCAAATCAAGTGCATTAACTTCCTATGATGAGGGCGACCAAGTTACAAGCAAGAAACCTCTCACAACTAGAGTATCTTTTTAAGCACGCATCCCAATGTAGCCACGAGAGGGGCGGCCTGCAAGGAGGGGTGATTTTCTTATATAAAAACAAGGCCTTCACCAAAAAATCTGCAAACTTGCATAAAGGGGCGCCCCAAGAGGTTAGACAAGATTATGCAATACCCAGAACCAAAATATTTTTATTTTCAAATATATGAATGAAACTACAACTCAGCCATGATAATCAGCAACTCCAAAAAATTGATATAAAATGCAAGAACTAAACTTCAAAGACAAACAAAGCTACAATGCAAACCTCACTAAAAAAATCCTCTCAACAACAAGCTAGCTTCTCCACTAGATGCTATCTTTCAAGCATGAAGTCAAGCCGAGGCTAGGAGGCATACATTCTTCAAAGCAATACCAGTACCATTTCAGCAGCATAACATTACTGAAGTCATAAGATGTCCAAATGAAGGGGAGAGGTCTCATTTTATAAGCTCAACAAGAAATCTCTAGATGCTTCTAGAAAGTGCGCCCTAATTTCAAATTTGAAATTGACTTCATTTCCCTCCAAAAGAAGGCGTCCCTTTTCTCAAGGCTTCATTTTTTACTTTATTTTAATTCACTTCTCTCAACAAGGTTGGCGTCCCTTTTCTAAGCAAGATTTTGGACCTTAGAAAATATTAAATCACCTCAATGAGGCATCCACCCATGAAGACCACCTTTTTAAAACAACTTGAAGTGGTGAAGCTAGGCCAAGGGGTCAACATTAAAATATAACATTATTTAAAAAAATTGAACTTATCTCTCCAAAATGCATCCCAAGGCCAAAAATGAACAAACCAACTGAACCAGCTGAAGAAGAGAGCCAACTATGCCGAAAACAACAGGACCACTGCCAGAAATAGAATTTACTAAAAATAGTAAATTCCTGAAGGTGCTCAGAATGCAAAGCAAGTCACACCACTGCGAAGCTCTCTGAAAACCTAGAAAGAATCTGCAATGCAATCTCCAAATTTCGAGCAACAACAACCTCCAAAACAGGAAACCCTAATTTCACCCCCCCCAATAGCCTATAGGTCTCAAGAATAGGCCAACGGTCAACAGAATTGATCATGCTCAAGAAGGGGAAATATAGAAGCAAAAGCAGAAGTGGAATTGGCGATGACGAAGGAACACAAAAAACCTTTGGAGAACCCAAACACCTCTTGGCGGTCGGAGGCAGAAAACAATATCGTACGACAGGTACTGCAAACCACCATACCCATAAAGGTGATTGACGTTCTCCAAAGTATGCCACAGTTGGGACTAGCGATCACGAACGTTGTCGGTAATGGCCAATGTTAGCAGTAGGAAGCCCGAAAGAAAGAATTGATAGTGGAACCACCACCGTACGGTGAACAAACCATCGACCCAATGCTACTGACGACAAACATCAAGAAGATGCCAATGATTGTACAAATGGAGATCAGAAGGAAAATCCTGACAAACACTATCGTCGATGGAGGATTAGGAGTCAACATACTACCCGAAGACACATGGAAGAGTCTCAGGAAGCTTACACTTTGGCCACCGACATTCCAATTAGTGGGTGCCGACCAACAGGGCATCAAGCCATTGGGAACATTGATGGCCCAAAAGGTGACGATTGGGGCATAGTCGTTCCTACTAAACTTCGTAGTCATCCCACTGCAGAAGGTGTACGACACACTACTGGGACAAGGATGGTTGATTGCCGCTAAGGTGGATCATAATTGGAAGCAGAACACACTCTTGATTGAGAGCAACAAGCGGAAGTATGTCATTGACTTGAAGAACTAGGCCGTGAGCGAAGAATTGGCTTCCTCAGGATCAAAATCAGACAAAGGTGAGTCGGATGTCGACAAAGGGAGGAAAGCTATGGAACCGAACACCGATGGTGTACTTGAACTTGAGAGTTGCTCAGAGGATGAGACAAGCTCACTGAATAGCCTATTTCATTAGCGGATGGAAGACTATGAGGTGTTCCACCAAGAGTGTAACATGCTACAGATCAAAGAAACCCAGGAAAAAGAGAAGGGCATGTCCAGCCAAACATTTATAGTCAAATACGAAGAGTACAAAGAAAGAGTATCAGAACTGGACGATACGCCAGCCTGCAAGTCCAAACAAGTATGAGGTGAATAAATTGTGTCAGAGCCAAAAACTGAAAAAATGAAAAAAATAAAGGAAAAGTTGGAAGTTGAAAAAAATGAAAAAAATAAAGTACAAGAATTAAAAAATTCAAAAAATGAGAGAAAAAATGGAAAAGTATGAAAAAATTAAAAAATTAGAAAAAAAGAAAAGAGACGAAGAGAGAGAAAAAAGAGATGAAGAGAGAAAAGAGATGAAGGCAAAAATATTAAAAAATTTAGAAAAATGAAAAAAATAAAAATAAAAATAAAAGATATTACCAAAGCCGTACACAAGATGATAAAAGTCGACAAACCAAGGCAAAGATAGAGACTCCATATGATTTGGTCAAGTGCACCATACGACGTACGAGCACATCTATCAAGGAAAAATCGAAAGTTTGTAAAATCGTGAAAATTTTAAAAGTCAAGAAATTCGTATGAGGCAAGTAGGAATCGGTCGTACAAACCACGTACAAAGGAAAGAAGGTTTGGTCGTATGAATTAAGGAGGTCGATGTACAAAGGAAAGAAGATTCAGCTGTACAAGTCATAGGTACTATCAAAAAAGTTGTACAATGCAAGGAGAGGCTGTACAAATTGGAAAACACAAATAAAAATTTTGTACGATGTAAGGAGAGCATATGAGTTGGACAGCGCAGATAAAAAGACCGTACAATCTCAAGGGAAAAGCTTCGTACAATTGCAAGTGAAAAAGTTCGTACGATTTTTCAAGGAAAAAGATCCGTATGGATTTCTAAGCCATGTGGCGTGCGAGTTCAAAAAGGTGCTGGCATACGAAAATCCTTGATTTTTTGCTTGGTCAACAATGTTTGGAGCCTCCTAAAAATTCATGGAAATGATGTACGCAATGCAATTCGGTGTGGAAATGATGCCCCTTGACCCTGCAAGGGGTGCTGCCCCCAAACCCCCACAAGGGGCACCGCCTCCTGACCCCACTAGGGGCGTTGCCCCCAAACCCCCATCAGATTCAATTGAATTACCAAATCCTAGTGCAACCAGCCACTGCAGTATAGCAAGAGCCGCCAGCCTCATGCCCAAAGTCACCAGTATCACAATCAATTCACCTTGCCCCACGGTCATGCATAGCATCCTCACAGCCAACACTATTGGAACCCCACCTAGAAGAGTTAGGAGAGGAGTCCAGTGATGAATCTACCGAAGTGTACATTGAGATCAGGGGACTGCAAGAGATGGTGAGAGTTATGTACAAAGTTGGTGCCATTGGACAACAATTGGATGTAGAACATGATCCCTTAATGGTACATGGGGCCGAGAGGATGGCAAGTATGTAGTCAGAATGTCAAGGCGAATTCTTTTAGTGTTTTACCCTGCACAGGTGGCCAGGAGTAGAGACGGCCAAGACTACTAGGCATGGCAAAGTACATTGAGAAGTCGCGGGAGGAACTCACTCAAGTGATGGGTGCCGAGCGGACAAGAGTTGCCACTCTCGAGGAGTTGACAAAGAAAGACAAAGTACTGGCTAAGAGGGACATAGTGTTGGGTGAGAGAGATGGACAATTGGCAGAGAAGGATACACAGATGGCCAATGCGCAACGACAAAAAGATAAGGAGTTGTCTAGCACCAAGCAAGAGCTTGAGAAGGTGACGGCCAAAATGGCTAAGGCGATCTCAATGGTGGAGCTTGCACATCGAATGGTTCCTTCTCACCCTCCCTCTTCTTAATTTCCCTTTCTGTACCCTCAATTTTTTTTTTGTCATCTGGAAGACGACTACTTTTGTAGGGGGGATGATGTAGTCGGTCATAGTCGTAGTTGGTCATAGTTGGCCATAGTCGTAGTCAGTCATAGTCGGTCGTTGTTAATTATATTTAAATAAAACTATAATTAATTTAGAAATATTTCATATAATTTTGTACATGTTTCGGGAAGACTAATTCCCGATGAGTGATTAGTTGTTGTCGTGACAGTTGGTTCCTCAACCACTGCCAGTGGCTATTTGTACTTGAGTTAGTAGTCGGGCGATATTATGTTGATAGTTATGAACTTATGATATCGTGTTACATGCTGATTCTGATGCTATGATGTAATTGCTACTATATTTAATGAATGAATATACATCCGTTCAGTGTAATTGCCATGTGAGTACTTTACTCTATGTTGTTCTTCATTTCCGTTTACTCTGTATTTCAATTTACCACATAGGGAGTAAACATCAATTTAATCATGATTTTTGCAGATTTAATCATGATATTTTTTATTTTTTGGAGCCTTGTGATTCATGTTCTAGTATGAAGAAAAAATCGGCAATCTGATTTAGATCACTGAGTGCAGATTACTCAAATAATTGGGATTCTTTGCAGAGTTTTGCTACATTGCTCTCTACATACCAATTTAGATCAATAACATAGGAAGCCACATGCCACTGTGTATGGATATGTGTTAGAGCATAATGTTTATCAAGGTCCACATTTTTCTAAGCAGGCCTAAAATAACATTTATAAGGCTCTAAATATAAGGTGTAGAAATATTATAAAGTTATTTAATAATTAATAAAAATTAATACACCAAAGAAATATCTTTATATTACTTAATTTATTAAATAAAAAAATGTTGTCTTATGAAAACGTTTAATAAACTCTTGAATGGTTGTAACTTACTTTTCCACCCTATATTTTAAGGAATCCTGATTGTGGAATAATTTGTGGAGAGAATTAAATATGTAAATACTTGGATGTTCACTTGGCACAAGAAAGGTTTGTGTGAGTCTATTACAAGGAAAAAGGTGGAAAGGGCAGTGAAACCATTAGTTTTTATTTCTGTAATTGTAAAAAAAAATGGTAAATTCCTTTTTCCCTCCATAACTCGTGTTTCTCTATTTTTTAATTTATTTCATTACACAGATTTCTACACAATATATTTTCCATCAACTATCACACATTAAAATCTAAGGTTTCTAGCTTGGTATTATAGCCTCCTTTAGGTTGAGTTAATCATTTTTACAAGCTCATGATGAAACCACTCTAGTGGCTGCTTCCTCCTACTTTATTAGCCACAAGATTTTGGGGTTCCTAGATGAACTTTCTTCTATGGTTGGATGCATTTTGAAATGCTCAGTAGTATAATTTCTGGTATTGCAATTCGTTATCTTTTATTTGCATTGTTATGCACTAATGCACATTCAAGTTTTGGGGTACATTTAAACATAGTCACCTGGAACTGTAAGTATGGAGGAACAAAACTCTAGAGGATTATTAATTGCAATTAAACATGTATTTTTCTTATATGCGTGTGATTGTTAAAATGTTGGACAACACTTGCACTAAACTTGGACTCAAAAGAAATATTTATTGCACCGTCAGCATTGTCATCAAGGGGTTTGGTGTAACGTTCCCTTTTGGGATTGCCCTAAATCTTTCCCTAGAATCACAAGCTTAATGTAGTTAGGGTTATAACTTACCACTTAAATGCTTCAAGCAAGATAAATCTTGGTTTAGGTCTTGCAATCATGTTAGATAATAATATTGGAAATATAATTTATATGATCAAAAGATAATAAAAGCCTTATCTAAAAATGCATAACTTATTTCAAGACTATCTAAACTACCAATATCCATAATGCATAGTGGAAGTTTTAATCATAACAAAACTTGGATGAGAAAAATGATAAGTCTGTCTAAAGCTATACATCTAAGCCCGAGGGCACACAGCGTCCAACCAAGACAACTCACCCCTTGGCCCCAAGCGGCAGGAACGTCCAAACCAAGACTATTCCACCCTTGGGGTGGGCTACTTAGTGGATACACTTGTACCTTCTTTTCCTATCCATGTTGTCTTGTCCATCTGTCTTATGATTTCCATTCCTTGATTCCATCCTAACAACCAATCATAGTTTGGCTTGATAGGAAAGCCTTGAAAGAGGTGCCTGTAAACTACTCAACCCATCTAAGCCCAAGAGCACGAGCATCCAACCAAGACTACCCATCCTTTGGCCCCAAGCGGTAGGAACGTCTGAACCAAGACTATTCCACCCTTGAGGTGGGCTACTTAGCATGGGAGATCCCATAAACCACATCCTCCTAGCTTGCTTCCTTCAACCTTACATTTGATCGATCATAGGATAAAGACATTCATAAATCTATTCATTTCTATATCAAAGTATCACAATTACTTATAAGACTCAATAATTGCTGCAAGCATCATTATTACATAATCGTATATAATATATATATCTATATATATTCTATATAAAGACCTATATATATAATTTTTCCTATTTGATTTCCAATAATTACCTTTGCATGAAAATATATATATATAAAAACTTACTTCCCAAATATATTTCTGCTAATAATATTTCAATCCAATAGATCTCTTATAATAGTTGATCCTTATTCCTTATTTTCAATCTACTTTCCAAATCATATTTCAATCCTTTCTTCATATTAACATATCTTTGTTTATACCCAAAAATATATTCCATATTTCTAATTTATTTTCTTTATCTGCTTATTTATTCCAAATTCATCCTCCTTTCTTTGCTTCCATTGATTAATGCCTCTCCCCACCCATCTATTTCCCCTTAATATCTTCCATGGTGGGGAGAGTCACATTCATTCATTTACACCCTTTCATGATGACCATTAATATATTAATCATTATTAATGACCACAACTTTTATAATTTCTACCACCGTAACATATGTTGATTGTTGCTATTTAGACTTAATTACTTTCATATTTATCACTGCCTTGGAACATGTTGAAATATGCTAACCAATTATTTGCCACAGTTTTTACACAATAACCAACACTTGGCATATTTGATTAGCGTTAGCGTCAAAACCAAACCTCTATTAAAGCAACTCTAACCAAGAATGCGCCCTAAAACCACTTAAGGAACAGGGGCGGGCATATCGTCAGAGGATTCCTAAGATCAATAACTCAATACTGAAATTGATACAACTGGAAATGGAAGATAAACTCCACGCCAAGAATGTGCACTCAAGATCGTTTTGAAGGTGAGGTGATAATATATGGTGGAGTACTTATTACAAAATGAAAGAAACTTAGGCAGATAACCAGCCATAGAATTTTCAAACTAACTAATTCATCCGCTGCGGCGGGCATCCACTCATGAGTGGGAATTCACCACTTGACAGTGGGTGTAGGAGAGATTAACATTCATTCTCCACACTGGCGGTAAACCATTCAGGGGTACTTAATGTGAAATTTTAACAAGTAATTGCAGCAATAACAATGGTTGGATTAGTACTACTAAATCTCAACCTTACAATCAAGGAATCTGCAAATTACAAGTATTACAATGATAGAGATTAATGCTAAGATATAAAGAATGAATGCTTTACAATGTTTATCCCTCAAATGATGAAGTAAAGGCCAAAAACAGAAAACTAATGCAATCTGATATAAAATTTGAGTTATGGAAATTCTAATCACCTTACAGAAAACACCATGAAATGCTCATAACTTCATCAAATTACCTCCGATTTGAATGAAATCAAATGCAATGGTCAACTAGAGGATGGGCGCCCAAGCCAAGATGAAGAAACAGCCACAAAAGACCAGCATTAATTTATTGGCTCGAAATCCAATGCTCCTTGAATGGTATGGCCCCAAGCTAGGGCGATTTTGCAAGATAAATTCATCAACTTCAAATTAAAATCTAAAAATTGCTGAGAAGGGTCGCCTTGGCCATAGGAATGATATTAGCAAATGCCCAGAACAAAATAAAATTCACCCATGAAGCTGGAAATAAAAACGTCCTTCAACTATGTTAAAACCAGCAACTTGAAAATGATAATAAACTCCACAATTCTTCAACAATAGGCTCAATCTACTAGTCTGGATGAGAAGCAGCAATAAAAACCAATTAGGTGTTTTCTTTCAAACACGAAATTGATTGGAATCTAGGAGGTAAGCAGCCCTCAAAGAAATAATCACAATGTCATTTTGACAGCATAACTTTAGCAATTAACAATGGATACCAAAATGCTGGAGCAAATCTCTCTTTTATAGAAAGAGAGGTGACTCTTCACCTTGTATAACTCCTCCAAGAAGAGGGATGCCTTTTCTCACATGGCAATATTTTTAAATTTTCAAATAAACACTTTATTTCCTCACCAAGGCATCCATTCCAAGGCAATAATAACTTTGAGAAAAATATTAATCAATTACTTGATGAGGCATACCCCCTCAATGACCCTCTTTTAAAACAACTTAAAGTTATCTTCCTAGGCCAAGGGGTCAACAATGAAACATAATATTAATTGCCTTGAGTTAAATACTTGACATCAAATACTGCATTTTGAAAGTTACACCAAAAAACCAATTGCTCCAACAAGAATAAGAACATACTGAAGCACTGCTAACAGGACCACTGCCAAAAATAGTATTTACTATAAATAGTAAACACCTAGAAATTCCACAAAACCTCCAAGCAAGGAAACCCTAATTTCACCACAATCCAGCCTACGGGCCTCTAGAATAGGCTGATGAACTACTAAGTTGATCACTAATGAGAAGGGGACATTACAATCAGCCCTCCTTGAGATTGCTTGTCCTCAAGCAACCGCAAATCTGGATGCTGCAAAATATGTTCACCTTCCCAAGTTGCATCCTCAATAGGCAAGTTCCTCCACCTGACCAAGTATTCCTTGATTGTTCTTCTCCTCAAGGAATGTTCCCTAGTGTGAAGAATCTCCTCTGGAATCAACACCAACTGTCCTTCTTCATCCAATGGAGGAAGTTCTGTAGTGGCCACCACATTGTGCCCAAGTGCCTTCTTGAGGTGTGACACATGAAAGACATTATGAACTTTGCTATCAACTAGAAGCTTCAATTCATAAGCCACTTCACCAATCCTTTTGGTGACTTTGAATGGACCATAAAAACATGGCTTCAACTTTCCAATGCCACTCTTTTTAAGGGAAGATTGCCTATAGGGCTGAAATCTCAAATAGACCATGTCTCCCACTTCAAAAGTCCGCTCTAGGCGCTGCTGATCAGCGTATACACTTCTGCTGGTTTTGAGCTTGTTGTAGATTTTCCTTTAGAGATTTTAAGATGTCTTGGCTTTGTTGAAGCATATCTTTCGCCTATGGAGCTCTACTATCACCAAACACCAAATATACAAAGTTAGGTGCATCATAACCATAAAGAGCCATAAAAGGAGACATCTTAATAGACATATGATAGGAAGAGTTGTAACAATACTCTCCCAAATGAAGCCATTTAATCCAAGCTCTTTGCTGCCCCAAAACATAATTTCTAAGGTATCCTTCTAGCCACTTGTTGACAATCTTGGATTGCCCAACTATTTGTGAATGATAACTAGTGCTTGGAGTAAGCATTGTTCCACTCAACCTGAAGATCTCTTGCCAAAAAGCACTTAGGAACTTGTTGTCCCTATCACTGACAATGGTTTTAGGCAACCCATGCAAATGGAAAACTTCTCTAAAGAATAACTCAGCCACTTGAGCTGTTGTAAATGAAGTTGTGACAACATAAAAATGAGCAAATTTTGTTAATCTATCTACCACAACAAAAATGCAATCACGTCCTTGCACCTTAGGCAACCCAGTGATAAAATTCATTGCAATGCTCTCCCATTTTTGATTTGGAATTGGCAAGGGCTGCAACAAACCAGCTGGATAAGAATGTTCATTTTTATTCTTTTGGAAAATAGAACTGGATAAGAATGTTCATTTTTATTCTTTTGGCAAATAGAACATTCTCTTATGTAATTCATGATCTCTTCCTTCATCCCTTTCCAAGCAAACCTTTTTCTAATCTACTTATAAGTCTTGAATATGCCTTGATGACCAACAAGGGGAACATCATGAAAAGACTTTAGAATCTTCTTTTTAAGCTTAGAATCATGCACTAAAAAGATCCTACCTTTATAGAGAATTAACCCATCAACCAACTTATACCTTTCATCAACCAAATGACCTTCAAGCAAGCTGGTTGCAAACTGATTTTTAGCATAATTAGCAACAATTAACTCCTTCCAATCTGCTGATAACTCACAAAGTGTGTGCAAATGGGGTCTTCTTGAAAGAGCATCAGCCACTATATTATTTTTCCCTTTGATATATTCAATGTCAAAGTCATATGATTGGAGCTTACTTACCCACTTCTGTTGCCTTTCATTCAAATCCTTTTGGCGCATAAAATGTTTAAGACTGTTGTGATCAGTCTTAACAACAAATTTGCTTCCCACCAAATATTGACGAAACTTAGACAAAGCGTGCATGATGGCAAGCATCTCTTTGTCATAAATCGAGTAAGTTTTTTCTACTCCTTTCAACTTCCTGCTTTCGAAGACAATGGGATGTTTGTCTTGCATTAAAACAGCTCCAACACCTTCATCCGAAGCATCACATTGCAATTCAAATGGTTTTGTGAAATCTGGAAGAGCCAATACTGGACATGAACTCATGATGTGCTTAAACTTGTCAAACACTTCTTGTGCCTTGTTTGTCCATAGGAAAGCTCCTTTCTTTGTGACATCTGTAAGGGGAGCTGCCATATGTGAATAGCCCTTAACAAATCTTCTATAAAAACCACATAAGCCCAAAAATCCTTTCAAAAGAGAAACATTCTTTGGAGGAGGCCAATCAAGAATGGTCTTTATCTTCTCAGGATCAACTTTGACACACTTAGCACTGATGATGTGGCCAAGGTACAACAACTCCATCATCCTGAGCTCACATTTTGACTCTTGGGCAAACAAGCATTCTGCCTCCAAGATGCTAAGCACTTCTTCTAAGTGCTTGAGGTGCTCTTCCCAAGACTTACTGAAAATGAGGATATCATTGAAGAAGATGAGCACAAACTTCCTCAACAGTTGTCTAAAGATCTTGTTCATACAAGATTGAAATGTTGTTGGAGCATTTGTCAAACCGAAAGGCATGACAAGAAATTCAAAATGCACAAAATGGCATCTAAATGTTGTTTTCTCTATATCTGCTTCCCTCATCCTGATTTGATGATAACCAGAACGAAGATCAATTTTCGAAAAGAACATAGCCCCATGGAGCTCATCTATCCTTGGAATAAGATATCTATTCTTAATTGTTTTTGATGCAATGCGCGATAGTCAACATACATGCATATTGTGCCATCCTCCTTTTTTACCAGCATCACTGCTGAAGCAAAAGGACTTTTGCTTGGCCTAATGAACCCCATCTCCAATAGCTCCTTGATGGCCTTTTCTATCTCATCTTTCTGCTTCTTTGGATAATGATATGGCGTGGTGATGACAAGCTTTGCTCCTTCTTCTAACTCAATAACATGCTCACAACCTCTTTTAGGAGGTCTCCCAAGAGGTAGGCTACCAAATACTTTGCTCTTCTTTGAAAGTAAGGCTTGAATATCAAGATGATATTGCCTTTTCTCTTCCACTAGATCAGCTGGTAGGACCATACATTTTGTTGTCCATTCGACTTGATCATGACGGATCAGCGTTTCCATTCTCTTCAAAGACACAATTCGAGGGCCCCCATTTGACATCCCTCTCAAAACAACCTTCTTTCCATCAGCTTGAAATTTCAGCTCCATTGTTTGTAGATTCAATGTGATCTCTCCAAGAGATTGCAGCAATTGTATTCCCAACACGACATCGGTATCACCAATACCAACCACATAGAAATCATCTTTTACTTCATAATTTCCTAACTGAATAGAAAGGTTAGAAATCTTCTTTGTACATGACATGGTGAAACCATCAGCTACCATTACTTTGAAGCCTTCAAACTCTTCAGTCTTCAATCCTCTCTTTGTCACCAATCCTTCGTCAATGAAGTTGTGAATTGCTCTAGTATCAATTAAAACAACTATCCTTTGAGAACCAACCACTCCACGAACCCAAAAGGATTCATTTTTTTGAAAACTTGATAGTTCTGCTAAAGCACTACCATCTCCAACCTCATTAGGCTTCTCTTATGGAGCTTCTTCACCATCACTACTTGCTGATTCGTATTGTTGATCAGACAAATCAAATTCTGATCCATAATCAGAATAACCCTCCATTCGGTGTGTTTTGCCTCTTCCATAGCAACAGTGACCCTTACCCAAGGCTTATGACAGGTGTAGCAAACACCATCTTTTCTAAGTTGTTCTCAGAGCTCTTCTGACATCTTTGGTGGAAACTTCTTTGGCAGATTTGAAGAATGTTTTTTATCCTTCTTATGGCTGAAAGGTTTCGAATGAAACTTAGGCCTTGGGGCTGCCAACTCCATGCTCCTCACTTTCTTGATGGCTTCATCTAAAGTTGGTGGATCAAAGGCTTTGACCCATCCCTTCAAAGGCTCCATTAATCCTTCAGAAAATAGAACCACAAGTCTTCTCTTAGTAATGTTAGGCACCATTACTGATAACCTCTAAAAATCAACCACATAATTTTCTAAAGATCCTTGTTGCTTCAACTGTGCCCATTTTCTGAATCTCAACTCAGGATCCTTGGTATCAAATCGTTCAATCAGCTTGTTGGTAAACTCATCATAGGTGCGAATGAGGTTATGGCCAAGAGTGACCAAACCATGAGTCCACCATTCGTGAGCTACTCCATCCAAATGCAATGTGGAAAATTTAATTGCATTTTCCTCTGGTATTGGTCTAAGAGAGAGATAGTTATCCAATTTTTGCACCCATGATCTAGCTGTACACTTATTACCACCATCAAAATGTTCCAAAGTTATCTTTCCCAAAGCTTGATAAAAATCATTTCTAGGCACCATAGGAGAATGTTGCTCATTCCTTTCACCATTTCTCCGAATCCTTTGATTCATGTATTGATCAAAGGTCCAAGCATCTCTCATATCAAGAGGTAAGGAAGCATATTCCATATAAGCTTGTCGTGCATCATCAGCAAAAGGTGTTGCAGCTTCAACTGGTTGTTGTTCTTCCCTTGGAGTGAAAGTAGGGAAAAGAGGTCTAGAAGAGGACCCACTAGAAGTTGCAGTATGCTGACCCACAATTCTATCTCTTCTATTCACCTCAGGAATGCCATTACTATTATTCCCATTAACTCCACTGCTTTCACCAGCTGGATTATTTTGGGGCTGAATGATATTCTGTGCTGCTTGCTAATCCAACTTGGACAATAATCGGGACATCATGTCGATCATTCCATCAAACTTTTTTTCTACTCTGTCCCTTTCTTCATTAGCTTGCCTAACACTGTCTGACATTATTTCAATCGTTTGACCAGCTCCTTCAACTAACTTTTCTGTACCTTCAACTGTTTTGCCAAGATCTCTTAAGGCTTCTGAAAATGTCTCTACCTCTGGAACGGGTGGAAACTAATGCTGAGTTATGGCCTAACTTCTGGTGAATGGTATGGTTTCTCTTTCACTCATCAAACAACTGACTGCAGAATGTCACAGGATGGCAGGGTCTTCTGCTCTGATACCACTGAAATATGCTAACCAATTTTTTTCCACAGTTTTTACACAATAACCAACACTTGGCCAATTTGATTAGCATTAGCGCCAAAACCAAACCTCTATTAAAGCAACTCTAACCAAGAATGCACCCTAAAACCACTTAAGGAAGAGGGGCGGGCATATGGTCAGAGGATCCCTAGGATCAATAACTCAATATTGAAATTGATACAACTGGAAATGGAAGATAAACTCCACACCAAGAATGTACACTCAAGATCCTTTTGAAGGTGAGGTTCTAACATATGGTGGAGTACTTATTACAAAATGAAAGAAACTTAGGTGGATAACCAGCCATAGAATTTTAAAACTAACTAATTCATCCATTGCGGCGGGCATCCACTCATGAGTGGGAATTCACCAATTGACAGTGGGTGCAGGAGAGATTAACATTCATTCTCCACACTGGCGGTAAACCATTCAGGGGTACTTAATGTGAAATTTTAACAAGTAATTGCAGCAATAACAATGGTTGGATTAGTACTACTAAATCTCAACCTTACAATCAAGGAATCTGCAAATTACAAGTATTACAATGATAGAGATTAATGCTAAGATATAAAGAATGAATGCTTTACAATGTTTATCCCTCAAATGATGAAGTAAAGGCCAAAAACAGAAAACTAATGCAATTTGATATAAAATCTGAGTTCTGGAAATTCTAATCACCTTACAGAAAACACCATGAAATGCTCATAACTTCATCAAATTGCCTCCGATTTGAATGAAATCAAATGCAATGGTCAACTAGAGGATGGGCGCCCAAGCCAAGATGAAGAAACAGCCACAAAAGACCAACATTAATTTATTGGCTCGAAATCCAATGCTCCTTGAATGGTATGGCCCCAAGCTAGGGCGATTTTGCAAGATAAATTTACCAACTTCGAAATAAAATCTAAAAATTGCTGAGAAGGGTCGCCTTGGCCATAGGAATGATATTAGAAAATGCCCAGAACAAAATAAAATTCACCCATGAAGCTGGAAATAAAAACGTCCTTCAGCTGTGTTGAAACCAACAACTTGAAAATGATAATAAACTCCAAAATTCTTCAACAATAGGCTCAATCTGCTAGTTTGGATGAAAAGCAGCAATAAAAACCAATTAGGTGTTGTCTTTCAAACACGAAATTGATTGGAATCTAGGAGGTAAGCATCCCTCGAAGAAATAATCACAATGTCATTTCGACAGCATAACTTTAGCAATTAACAATGGATACCAAAATGCTAGAGCAAATCTCTCTTTTATAGAAAGAGAGTTGACTCTTCACCTTTTGTAACTCCTCCAAGAAGAGGGACGCCTTTTCTCACATGGCAATATTTTTAAATTTTCAAATAAACACTTTATTTCCTCACCAAGGCATCCATTCCAAGGCAATAATAACTTTGAGGAAAATATTAATCAATTACTTCATGAGGCATACCCCCTTAATGACCCTCTTTTAAAACAGCTTAAAGTTATCTTCCTAGGCCAAGGGGTTGTTGACATGATTTTTGTGATCGCACCAACACAGAATAAAGTTGCCAACGGCTACCCTATCCTCTCTTGAACAAAGTTTACTGCATGCTAAGATTGCGAGATAGATCATACATTTAACTCCAAGGTTCCTTCATGCAATAGAATACCCCCAGTTGGCTCGATGTGATTTTGCTGGTATTTCAAGGGGACTTAAACAATTGTTCGACAGCTGACAACAGACAGTGGATTAAGGGATTTCATGTAATTTGGATGATTTGGCAAGTGAGCACAAGTTTCCTAATTCTAACTAGAAATGAACTGAATTTAAAAGAGTGTAGGGCCTAAGAAGTTTATGTTCTATCTAAGGACGGGACGTGGGATCAATCTTGACAGACTTCGACTAGACTCTGCTCCGCCTCACGTTGGACAACTTACACAAAGTCGGTGCAATCTTCAAGGGAGTGACAAGAGGTCTTCAAATTATAATTCAACATGTAAGTACCATCAGAATGACGCATACAATGACATGAACCACAATCCAAGTTAAGTTTGTAATATTTTCCAGTTGACCACACAAGGCAAACTTGTCGTTAGAAAGCTGCTAGTGGTATGGATTAGAAGAAGTTGCCTTGATTAACTCCACAACTCCACAACTAACATCTATTTGCATGAAAATGAAAACTACTCTATGTTAAGTTGCTTCTTGATTCTACTTGAATTGGAAGGACGAAGAAGCCTCGACAACTACTCATAACAAAGAAGAAATCACCATCAATGAAAATTCTTTTATTACGAAAGAATTCACGACAACTTCTTACAAAGTATTCAAAGGGAAGACTTTCCTTCCTTTTCAATCTAAACTACACTATCAAACTATTCTACTTTCTATTCTATCAATTCCTCTCTACTCTTTCTCTGCTATTCTAACTCTGATCTAAGGAGATACAAATGAGGGGGGATGCCCCTTTTATAGCTGGCCAAGTCCAACGGACGGCTTAGATTACAATCGGCTGGATGGCCAGGATTGTGCCACCTCATCCCTAAACAAGATTCACCCTAAAAACTGCCACCAAGAGGGGTGAGGTAATAAATGAGCCATTAATGTCCATCATCCCTCTAGAAGATTCCAGCCCTGAAACGCGTTCGCACTGTTCTTGATCTTCTTCTTGACTATAAGTCGGATGATTCTGGTCACCACTGCTTCAAATTCTTTCTTTTTCCTTGATGTTGTTCTTCAACTTCTTCTTTGTCACTTGAGTTGGGCACATACTAAGTCTCAATACTTAGCCACTTTTTGCAATTTTTCTTCCTTCGAGGTTGAAATGTATTCGTGGAGTACTTGCTTCATCCTCTTAAGTTATCATTGTTTGGTCTCGACGTTTCTCCTGCAAAACAAGCAAGGAAAAGAGCATTAGAACACTTCATAATAAAAAACTCAGCTTACTTACCTGATTTTCATGCTTTAACTTCCAAGGGTTCATCGTCTTCACTAGCCAACTTTGCGTTCAAATTCTTCATGCCTTCGCCAAATTTCCAACCCATCTTGCATTATGCTTGGCGCAGTTCACTCTGATATTTCATCCAACTCAGGCTCGAGAAAAATGCTTTCATTAGGAATTTGATCAAAAATTATCTAGGCACCCAATTTCAAATTCATCCGCCAAAGCATTTTATCTTCACAAACATTTCTTTCCTTGCCTTAGAAAATCTCTCAAATTTTCCTTAGGAAATTCATTGTTTAAGTGCCCATCAAAAATCTCCAACCTGAAGGCTTCAGCGAAGTGTGGGAGACTTTAAAATCCATTCCTCATCGCAGATGTCCGATACCCAGAAGAAAATTTTCTTCAGAACTTGTCAAATTCATGGGTATATAACGAACGGGTTCATTTAATTTTCTTGAATTTTGAACCTTAGAAAAAATTTCTCCATCAAATTTATTTTCATTCTTCACATCTGGGCACAATTTCTTTGCTCTGCCTTGTCAAATTTATGAAGCTAGCACCTTCTGACTTATCACCAATTTTATCCATGCCTCCGAAAATTTTATTTTCTCCATCAAACTGAGGCTTTCCTTTTCTTGGAAAAAAAATTATACTTAGGAAAAATATGTATTACCACCTCATCACTCAAGTCTAGGCGCATTTGAGAGGTGGCACTCAAAATTTCAGTAAAAAATTTCCAATGCCTTAAAATTATTCTTTAACATTCCCCTCTCCTTAGGCGCACCAAGTGGGTCCAACTTCAAATCCAAACACTCCTCACATATTTTTAAATTTAACTTCTAGGCGCCTATAGAGGAGTCCACTTTTAAATTTCGCCCACTTAGAAACAATTTCTAATGTCAAAAGAAAATCATCCTCACATATTCAAGGCGCATATGAGGCATTTAACTTCAAATTCCTACGCCTAGATTCTCTACTCACCCTAGGTGCCAACAAGGGGTCAAGCTTAAAATATTCTCAAAGGGACCCACTTCATACTTTGGACGCCTTGTATTTTGTCATCATGCATGCATGACGCCTTTAATTCTTCTATCCTTGCATGTACCACGCCTTGGATTTTTCACTTATCTCTACCTTCATTTGGGCGCATTTAAGATACTCATGTGGACTTTGACTTTAAGCATGGGCGCATTTCAAGGGGGCTGCAGGATAAACTCAATACTTAGCCATTTTTTTTTTACCAACCTTCTTGAAGTGGGCGCATATCACACATGGTGAGGGATGAAACACTTTGACCCTTTGACTTTCTCCTATCTTGAGCGCATTTGAGACATAGAGGAGGATTTAAAATTTGTCTTTTTCCTAGCTTGCATGGATTCAACACCTTGAATATTCTTCAAGTCCACTTATCTCCAAGTTAAGGCGTTCACCCAAGGGGCCCACTTCACATTCTCCATCCTTGGACGTTTTCAAAGCTCTTCACAAATTAAAGCGCACTTGGAGGGATGTGCTTCAAATTTAGACACTTAAAATATTCTTTTAAGTCTTCATAAGTCAAGGGCGCATTCAAGGGGTATAGCTTCAATTTTTGAACACTTAGATATTTTAAAACCCACTCCTCCAACTTAGGGCGCAAATAACCATGTGAGCTTTCAATTTGTCAACACTTAGAAGAATTTTCAACCACTTCTTCCATGATGGCGCATTTGGAGGGGGTGAGGTTTCAATTTGAAACACTTAGACATTTTTAAACTTACTTCTCCAGCCTAGGGCGCAAATAACCCCTTGTGCTTTCATTTTTATTCTCCTTAGTCAAATTTCTAATCACCTCCTCCCTCTCAAGCCGCATTTGACATAGTGAACTTCAAATTTTCCATGCCTTGAATATTATTTACCTTCTTCTTGAGTTAAAGCGCATTTGGAGTCCTAAGCTTCAAATTTGAAGGACTTAGAAATTTTCAAGACCTCCTCTTCAACCTCAAGGGCGCATTCAGGGTGCTTAGAAAATTTTCATCAACCTTCAGCTTTTAAAGGCGTTTTTCACGGGCTGGACTTGAAAATTTATCAATTTCAGTGAATTTTAGGCTTTTTGCCAAATTTGGAGTGATTTGCTCATGCTAACCCTAGCTTGCCCTAACTTTCTATTTTTAGCAAGTTCTCCAGATTTCGTACTTTGAACTAATTTCAAGCTCCAGAAGGTTGGATTTCGCTTTGTTCTGAATCTCGGGATGCATTTGTGCTGTTGATGCCTGATATATGTCTGTACCTGCTATTTTTAGCAACTTACTAAAAATAGCAATTGCTCGGAATGAGTTCAAATTTCACATGCTGAATGCCTGAAGAATGTTGATCGTGGCTGAATACTGCTCCTACCTGACTGCCATGTTCTGCCCTTGAATTTAGGAAACCCTAATTCCTTTGTACCAGCCTGCTAAAAATAGTAAGTGCTTGATTTTCCATCCTCTGCAACTCCGTTTGTCTTGAAATTCGTGCCATGGGATCCTCATCACCTGTTTGACCTGTTCATACTGACGCTTCGTGCTGACCTGCTATTTCTAGCATGTTTCTGGAGTGGCTTACTATTTATAGCAATTGCTTGATTTTGAGACTTCCACAACTCCGTTCGCGTTGAAATTTGAATGTCGTGATCCTCATCAGATGAATTGCCTGTTGACATCGACGCCTGTTGTTGACTCACTATTTTTAGCCAGTTTCTGAAATGACTTACTATAAATAGTAAGTGCTTCGTTTGTCTTCAAATTTTACTAGCAGATAGCTTGAAAGATATTGATCGTGGTGGTATACACTGGTTTTTGAAAATTCTGACCTTTTACCCCTCTTTTTGGGTCCCGAAGCTGGCAACCCTAATTGGTCTTGCATGCGTATCAAACGATCTCCATTTTTCCTCGTTTCTATTGCATGGCGATCAGTTTGTGATTTTGAAGTGCTGGGAGGCAGCTACTGGAATGTATTTGCTAAAAATAGTAAGTTCCTAAATAAGTGATTATCTCCATTTGCATGTCATATCACTGCGAAGCTCTCGAAAAACCCATAAGGAATATGCAGACATGCAAAGAAAACCCTGACATGCAAACCCTAAAAATAGCCTCCGAAGGCTAAACTCTGAAAGCCATTATCTCAATTTGCATGTTATAGCATTGCGAAGGTCTAGGAAAACCCACCAGGAATCCCCAAACATGCATTGAAAAACTCTGCATATAAACCCTAAAATTTGCTTTGGAAGTTGAACTGCTAAAAATAGACAGTTGTCCATTTTAGCTCAAATTTTGTAGGTGAGCAGCTTGATGTGTTCTGAATGCAGTGTGACTGTTAAAACTTTGAGAATGTTGAGAGAACACCCTGAAATTGAACACTTACTAAAAAAAGTAAGTAGTCAAAATTTGATGAAATTTCGCTGGGAGCCTGTCGGAAGCATACTTACAGCAATGTTAGTCCCAAATTTCAATTTATTTGCTTCATTTGATTTCAAATTGGCAAGGAAGTTCAAAACCCTAATTCTCAGACTTGGCCAAAATTCACGTTTAAACTCAATGACAGGCACAATCCTCAAAAGGAAGACATCAGAAAAGAGAGAGAGAGAGAGAGAGAAGAAACCAAAGCCAAAAAGACCAGAATGGAGCAAAATTTAGGGGTCCCCATCTTGAATGGGGCGATGTGTGAAAAGGTCACAACAGGGGTCAACAATGAAACATAATATTAATTGCCCCTTGAGTTAAATACTTGACATCAAATACTACATTTTGAAAGCTACACCAAAAAACCAATTGCTCCAACAAGAATAAGAACATACTGAAGCACTACTAATAGGACCACTGCCAAAAATAGTATTTACTATAAATAGTAAACACCTAGAAATGCCACAAAACCTCCAAGCAAGGAAACCTTGATTTCACCACAATCCAGCCTACTCGCCTCCAGAATAGGCTGATGAACTACTAAGTTGATCACTGATGAGAAGGGGACATTACACATGTTTGTTGTTGTTCCCAATCGCTGACTTCTTCCTCTAAAAATCGCTGCCCTTTTTCTTGATCGATGTTGCCTTAACAAATATTGTGTATGGATCAATGCCTCCTTAATGATGTTTTTATTATTACTCATCGCTTGTTGCATGCATTTCCTATATATGTTATTTATGTTTATATTATTATGCTTCCTTTATTTATCATATTTATTTTCTATATTAGTTTATATGTATACTTTATATTATTATATTATTATAATAATATCAAATTGTTAATATATTTATATTGTTATATTTGATGATTATAATTATAATATTATCTTATGATAATTATAATTATAATAATATTAAATTGATAATATTTTTTTTTAATATGCATTTATTTATTTTATTTATTTATTTGCATTTCAATGTTTTATATCTTAGTGTTACAATTTCGAGGGCATGACAGTCCACCACGCCCAAGATTGCTTGTCCTTAAGCAATCACAACTAAGATTTGTAATTTTTTAAATATTGCTCCTTTTTCTAAGGATATTAGCCTCGGTTGTGATACTTTGATAAGAACTGAAAACTCTAAACCAAGTGATGATTATTTTGGTTATGGTTGACTCTATGTCCTTGGAGAGTAGTTCTAAGTATACTTGCCTTAACTTACTACCAATAGGGTCAATACCATCCTCAAAGTTTTGAGGACAATGTATTGTCTAATGTTTTTCTAACTTATATGCTCTTTCCCAATAACTCTCAACAACAAGGCCAAGAGTTGGAATTTTCCAAGACTTGTTATTTAAGACAAGTTTCCTCTCATTTCTTTACCACCAAGATCCTTTGTGCTAAGCCAATTTCGTATTTGAGGAAAAAGATCTAGATGTCATTACTACATGTATTCTTTCTCTCTAAACAATCAACTAACAATTTCCCATAGAAAAAGTACACTTTCACATAAACATTAAAACCAAATTTTGAGGTGAGAATGATCCTAGGATTTGTGGGTTATGTAACTTAGCATAAGCTTATGTAACAATTTTGTTGAAACTTGATTTGTATCAAATTTATCTAAGGTACCTAATATTGAAGTTCTTTTAATCCTGAATGTGGAGTTACTTTGATCAAGGATTGGACTTAGGAGAAGAAGACCCTTAGATAGACTTATTCTTTTATATCCATTTGTAGGAGTCACCACCCTTTGCAAATGAGTCACCGCTCTTACAAAAGATTCATAGTCTTTCCTATTTGAAGGGTCACAACTTTTCGCCTTTGAAGAGTCATAACCATTCATATTAGGAGTCACAACCTTCCTCATATCATCACTATTTGTGAGAACCTAAATTAATTTATTTGCAACATTGCTTAAGGTTCTATTCTTAAGTGAATTTTTCAATCATGTTATGAATGTCTTTCACAAATGAAATGCTCTCCCTTTTCTATCAAAAGTTTTAAGGGAGTCACATCTCTTCACTTCAGTAGTTACAACTCTTCATTATTGCATTTGGATACTAGTAATAATTCAATTTTAGATTAATTTGTTAGTGCTTCTTAACTTAGGGAGCATTTTGACAGAAAAGTTTTTAACATTTTCATAATTTTTAAGCATAAAGTAATCCTAAACATACATGGATTAATCTTGTTGAAGATATTAGTTTTAGGTGATCAGATTTAATGCACAAAAGATAATTCAAAAACAGAGACAATAACACAGCAGTTACCCTGGGAAAACCCTCCTCTTGAGGGAGAAAAACCCAGCAACAAAGATCTCTCTTATATTTGATATTACAATGGCAACTTTACATATTACAATGAGGTCTAACACAAGACCGATATTCAGCTATTGCAAGATGAAAAACATAAAATAGTCTACCAAATCTTACCTGATATGTATGAGATGACTGTATACAGAAATAACATTTAACAATACTCACAAATAATAATTCTCAATATGTTAAATATGAATCCGCATCATAATGCTTCACCCTTGAGTTAGCACAGATTTGAAGTGAAGGGTTCACAACTTAGCACGGATCCAATATGGCTGAGTTCACTCAGATCCGAAGTGGAGCAGATCCGAATGTGACTGAGTTCGCAACTTAGCACGAATATGAAGAGCTCGCATATGACGCAGATCCGAATGTGGCTGAGTTTGCAACTTAGCACGAATATGAAGAGCTCGCATATGACGCAGATCCGAATGTGGCTGAGTTCACAATAATTCGTATTCTCTTATTCGCACATAATAACCTATTCACTCTATGCGCATTTGATAATGTAGAAGTGATCAAGCTTCTCCAGATAGAAGGTTCGCACTTGAGAGATGACCGAACTGTAGTAGATCTATATTGCTCAATGAACAATCTGTGTATATGTATAGGAGACAAGTCCTTCATGTCGGCCTCTTACAAAATCACATATCTCATTAATGATGTCGGCCTAGAAGTATATTAAATGTCTTCTATGAATTTTGAATTCTTCCATGTCGGCCAAAGCATGAAATACAAAACAATAAGAGTAAATTGAATAGCCAATGGCTATTATTCAATTTAAGACTTCCTCGAAAGAAGTGAGCTGGAAGGAGCTACCGAAGCTGCTAAAACATTAACACTCCCTCTCAACTAGGGAGATAACTTCCAGCTACATGATATGAATCATCTTCATATGAGGTTCATCTGCCACCATTGCCTGCAGTCAGATATAAAGAGAGAAATATCACCTCAATGTGATATCAACCATCACATGGTTAAGAACTAGTGTTCATCACTTGTGTGATGTTGTTACCTCAACGTGACTTTCACCATGGCTCTCCCAGAAGGTGAAACACAAGTACAAGAAGATCATCACGAACTCTCTCACGTGATGTTGTCATGGAGTCACACACATGACATCCACCATGACTCAGCTCAGAGGGTGGAAACGAGGGCTTTCACCTCAAATTCTTCCGTCATAGAAGAAAGTGCAATAGTAAGTACAAGTGTTCATCACTTGCGTGATGTTGTCACCTCATCGTGACTTTCACCATGGCTCTCCCAGAGGGTGAAACACAAGTACAACATATGTCATGGAGTCGCACACATGACATCCACCATGACTCAGCTCGAGGGTGGAAACAAGGGCTTTCACCTCAAATTCTTCCGTCACGTAAAAATGCATTAACAAGGGATTTCACCTCGAACTTCTCTCACAGAGAAGAACTCATTAAGCAAGGCTCACTGATGTTGAGACTCATACTCAGTCAAGGCTGGATTCTCCACCATACCAAGCTTGTCTCGAAAGTATACAAACTTTATCCTGGCGAGAGGCTTGGTGAAAATATCTGCCGTCTGCTCATCAGTGCTAATTGTTGGCGTAAAATCTAACACCTCTGGAGTGCAGGTTTGTACAGACAGCTATGTACACTACGCAATGAGTGCTCTTCAAATTAGGAGGGGAAGCTCACTCGTGCTGGAATGCATGAAAATAAAAGTAATCTAAGTCCTATCTTTTTGTTCTCAGCTGGAAGAGGCACAAGGTTAAGAAAACCAAGAACGTTGCAGCTAAGGATTTTCTGGTTTCGCAGATCATTAACTACAACTAAGCTAACTACTTATATCTATCCAATCTCCTCAGGAAAACAGAGCAAGAGGAAATGGAGCAAGGTTTGACTATCGACGATAAGCGGGTTTAGACTCTCTACTTGAAGGCAAGGTGGCACAACTATCATCTCA
The DNA here is from genome assembly GCA_007258455.2 of Sequoia sempervirens. Lineage (NCBI taxonomy): Eukaryota > Viridiplantae > Streptophyta > Pinopsida > Cupressales > Cupressaceae > Sequoia > Sequoia sempervirens. The sequence goes on along the minus strand of VDFB02005791.1, from coordinate 196,072 downwards.
ATCTAAACCAACTTATTGGGCACAACAGATTTAAGAATTTACTAAGACGATCTTACGAAACCCTAGGTGGTATAACACTTGATCGAATCAGCAAAGCCTTCACAGAACAGCCTTTATCTTTATAATCTCACGAAACCCTAGGTGGTATAACCTTCAATTATATTGATAAAGATCCACAAAACAGATTTATCGCTGCAACTTCTCGAAACCCTAGGTGGTATAACGATCGATCACAATGGTAAATTAACACAAAACAGCCTTATCACCTTAATCTTTTGGAACCCTAGGTGGTATAACAATTGATTTCAATGATAAAGATGTTCAAACAGATATATCTAATCTATGGAAAGAATTCAGCATCACAATCTTTCGAAACCCTATGTGGTATAACAATCAATTGCAATAGTGAAGACACATGAACAAATACGAAAAAGAGCAATATTGAGGGCAAGGTGGGCACAGCATATATTTCTCTCTCAAGCAAAAGTTATTTACAAATGAGCATAAGCTCTTATTTATATACATCAAGGTGTAGGGAACCCTAAAATCACCTTGTGTCATCTATAGTTCCTGCAATGCATGCAAGCAATGCGCCAAACCCTAATTAAGTAAACTATACAGTAACTGGGAAACTACCCTCGTTTACTGAAACATCTAATCTAAAAATGGACAATTGTGCGAGCATGCACGTCCTTATTGAACACAAATTAACGTGAACACGCTATATTCGACAACTTTTCCGAAAGCTAAAATAGCCGAGGGTAAAATAGCCTATCAAGAGTTATTTTCGTAAAAATCTGAGATATGGGTTTTGTCCAAAAAGATTCTAAGACAACCCAGAACGTCAGAAATGCGAAAATATGACTTCTACTCGACCATGCAAAGACTTTTCAGTTGAGAAATTTAGAAACTCAAGAACAAATGTTCTGAAGTTAAAAATTCCTGAAAAATCAAACGCACGATTTTAATTCGAGGAAGCTATATGAAAATGATCCAGATGTTGAGACTTGTCGAATTTTCCAATTTCAGGAACATGCGAATTGAAAACTGAGAGAAATCTGAGAACCAAGGAGGAAAAAGACGTTTTTTGTATGTCTTCTTCTGTGAAAATCGCTCAAGATTTCTTTGAATTGCTGAGAACTGTGAACTTTAACCTGCAAAAGAATGTGATTGGAGAAATCGCCTTTGCAAATAGATGAGAAATCTGCCTTTGTTTGAGAAATACGAATCTCCCTTGAAAATACGCCTTGTGAATGAAGAAAAACGAATTTTGCTTGAAAATACGCCTTTGCCTTGAAGAAAAACGAATTTTGCTTCAAAATTATGAATTTCCTTTGACAAAATTTGCCTTTGAGAATTACGATTTTCCCTTTGAAGAAAATATGAATCTCCTTGAAAAATACGAATTCTCTTGAAAATATGAATGATAAATGAAGAAGGCGCCATGCTTAAAGAAGATGAAATTTGCATTAATCTGACAACTGCAAGAATTCAAAACCCTGTCAATAATAGAAGTCCTCTGATTGGTTGCCCTTCAGTTCAACTGCCACTGTCTGAAGTTCAAATTTAAAAATAATAATAATAAAATAATTATTATTATGTAATGGCGCCAAAAATAGAAACACCATCTAAAAATAGACATATTCTGAACTTCAGTTGACAAACTGGTTGAAGCTCTGAGATTCATCGTCATGCTTCCACGACTTCGAAAAGTCATCACTTGAGCATATAGGCGTCCATTTGCTCAAGATACTTCATTTTTGATTAAATCCCTATTTTATAGCTGACAGCACTGTCGCGACTGGCCAACTTCGACACTGGTTTCCGGATGGCCGGGTGATGCTGAGACTGATCTGAGATAATCAACGAAAGCCTACTGAACAAGGAAGAAATGTCTGCTGGGAGACATAACTGCAAAATCCATCGTTTGATCCCTTGAAAAATTAGGCGCACCTGATTAAATTGCTTTTACGGGTTCCTCACTTAGCCATTTCCCTAAACTGCCATCCGACACTTCAAACGGCTGCTGACAGTGAACGGAAACCCTGCTGAGACGAAGCTCACTAAGATGACTGGAGATATTCTGCATCTGATGACTGTATGCACGACAGCTAAAAGCTGTGTTAAGGGCCTCAAAAAGAAAAGCGCCCCTGGCTCAAGGTTGCACTTTTGTCATTTCGATGAAAATCAAACGTCATCAAAACACCCTATTTTGACAGTTGATATCTGGAGCTGGGATGACCCGATTCAGGCATTATCCTGTTTTAACCGACAGCCGTGAGGGCTCTTAAGAGAAATCACCGAGGTGTCGTAGGCAAGAAAACCTTTCTAAGACCTCAAAACTCCAGCATGCATTTTAAAATAAAATTACCGCCCCAATTCTTAACCATTTTTCAACGTCTTCGCAGGTATTACACTAAATACCTCGCGACGCATGAGCGAATCGCCAAATCGGGCTGACGGCTATGCTTGTTGGGAAGATAAATTGATTACGCTCAATAGTCGTGAAGACTTCAAACGCGAACGGGCTCATCTGACCAGCCTAAAGGCTAGGCGCCTTAAGACTATGAAAATGCACTGAAAACCATTTGTTGGTTCCGCCCGTAAAATTACGTGCGTAGAATCTCCACCACGACTCACCGGAACGTTGATCGAAAGCCGTAATGTTGCGCTGCAGAGCTAGGCTAGAATACCATGATGTCGAAGACTCGCCGAAATTCCGCATCCGAGGGTCCTTGGGCCACTCGCCTGTACTTGCACCGGGCATAAACGGAGAAGCTCAGAAACATGAAAACTCCATTTTAAGCTGATCTTTGGACGACTGCCGCCTGAACTCTGAGAGTCGGATGACTGCGCTTGATATCTCGTCGAATAAGCAGACTAGCTGTGAACGAATTGACTGCATTTGGCATTGAAACTGACGAGTTTTACCCCTGCCTTGAAATGGGCGCCCTCAGGCTAGAGGCGCGCTTTTGCCTGAAAAGAGCAAAATTTCCATCTCCTAAAATTTAGGGATTTTAACTTCTGTCGCTATTTGCCAGAGCTGTGGTTCTCGGAATGCTTCGCTGGATAGCTCGACGGATAGCCAGACTGATTATGAAGAGATTGACTGTATGCTTGAGCACTTTAACCAGAATCTTGACCTCCAACAAACTGGGCGCCCCTGAGCTATACTTGCACTTTTGGGCTTTTTCCTCTGAAAAATCTTCGTATTTTGACCACTGAAAACTCCGTTTCGATCATTGAAACGACCGTGTACAATGTGAAATGTCGTCTGCAATACTCCTCCATCGTGAAAATCTTCATTTTGAGTCTCTGCTTCAGGTTTTGACCAATAAAACTGACTTTGACTGACAAACTATTGACAAAAACTCCATGCTTGACATTGCCCAAAACTGTATTTTACAACATTTTAGCAAGGTTTAGACTTTAAAATGCAAAATGCCTTAATGAAGCAAAAAAAAATTTGATTTGGGTACAACATTAGGCTCCGTCTGGTGACCATGTCGGATACCTACGGCATAGGAGAACCTAAGAATCTCAGTGTTAAGTAGACCAGTGTTTTATAATTGGGCATTGGAGTCAGGACTTTTCCCTATTCACCTAAAACTTTGGAGTTTCCTAAAAACCTAACCTAAAAATCACCTAAAACAAGACTACCTAAATCACCTAAAACATGACAAAACGTCACGAAACGGGGAAATACAATACGACATAACGTTAAAGCATAAAAATTACTTAAAGAAAACTAAGTCCACCCCCGAAGAGATGAAGTGCTTTGAATATTGTTCGCTGCATGGCAGCGAGAAGAGCCTCCCACCAATGTCGTTTCTGCCTGAAAGGCTTGACTTCTCTTCTGATGGGAATTGCAGGAGGCAATCCTTCTGGAATGAAGATTCTCAGGTATTCATATATCCATGCAAAGGTACTCTGACAAAAGTCGGAATATGATGCAAATGGGAAAGCTGATACCCCTGAGTCATTAGTTCTATTGTAGTCCATCCTTGGGATATTAGATTCTTCAAACCAGTCGATCGAGTTCAAAACTCGATTTCTATAATGCCGTAGGTGATCTTTTCTAATCTGATAATATCCTTTGACTGGCTCATTGATCAGCTCTACATCACCTTTAACACACAGGAGTTTGATTCCCATGTCTTTAGCATCTTTGAGGCCTTGCAAAAGCACCTCTTTTTCAGCTTCAGTAAATTCCAATTGCAGGAAATGTGCAACTGGGTTCAACTGTTCTTTAGGGGATATGATCAATTCCCCTTCTAAAAATTTTGTTGAACAATCTCCATTGAACTCTATTGTCCATGACTTTGTCTCCTCTGTCGGTCTCTTTTCAGAACAAGAAATGTTCTGGTCTTCAACTTTTATCTCTGACAGAGTTACATAATTACCAGGACCCATTTCAGGCTTTGCTCCTGTTGGAATAGATGACTTGAGCATAGCCTGCTCTTTTACGACCTTAAGAATCTGATCTACTTCTTCAGGATGATTTTGAAGATATTCCAGTTGCGAGACTTGTACCTTGGTCTTCATCATGGAAGCTACGATGTCAAAATTTGCTGAAGATGTCTCTTGAGCAATTGGCATAGTAATCGCATGTGAATATTTGGGTTTAGAAGTGAGAGGCACTTCTTCACCCTCTTCGTTTGATTTCCGCCTTTCTTCTTCTTCTTTCTGTGCTTTAAAGTGTTGATCACGTGTAAACATAGGAGGAGTGTACTGACGGTATTCTTCTTCTTCTTCTTGATTTGCGGATTCTTCATCAAAGTATACCGCTGCGGAGTCGCCATCGAAGTTGTCCATCTGTGGTAAAACAACCTTCGAACTTGGTGTTGGTACAAAACTATAACTGGGAGCAGCTTCAGTGTATCCCATGATTTGGATCATTCTCAGGTTCTCTGGACATGTGGATCCGGTATGTTCATAAGAATCATGGAAAGGACAAAATACTGCACTGTGTGCAGCCTCAATCATTGATCTTGGTGGAGATATCGGCAACCGTGGCTGAAGATTGTCTCTCTTTGGCTGGTACGGTTGCTGAACTGGAGATCTGATAGAATCTATTTTCATCAAGCCGGAAGTGATCATATTATCTTCCAACTCAATGGCGTGTTCTTGTGCACTCTTCAACTCTGTTGCTTTGGCCGTCTTCAGAAAGAAGGCTATCTCTGATGGAAGAGCATTTATGAAACAGCTTATCAGAATCTCCGGTGATGGATCGAATGTAGAAGAAATTCTTGTAACAAGACGATTAAATCTTGCCACAAAATCCCTCATGTGTTCTTTGTGCTCCATCTTTGAATTTGTGAGCTGGGCAAACAACATATGATTGTCTTCAACGGGCTTGAATCTCGCCAAAAACTTCTCGCTCATAGTTGCCCAACTTGTGATACTGCTTGGCGCCAAGTGATTGAACCAATCGGCCGCATTTCCCGCAAGAGTCTCGACAAAGAGACGCACCGCGATGTCTTCATGCTCCACGTGCAAGATGGCGCAAGCCGTTGTGAATGCAGAAAAATGGTCCTCCGGGTGTTGTGTTCCATCGCCGTGAAACCGAGGAAAACGCTTCCTTGACCCTTTAGGTAACTCATGATTTACCTCAAAAGCCAAAGGTCCAATGTTATTACCCCAAGGTAATGGGGGTGGACGTCGCCTGTCAGCATTGTTGTTGTTATCATCCATTTCTTCTGTGTGGATCATGCAATCAGATGCCAGAGTATCTATCCCATGAAATAAAAGCGTTTAGCTTTTCTTGAAGTTTTCTTGCCTCGTGCCCCACGGTGGGCGCCAGAAAACTGTTGGCGTAAAATCTACCACCTCTGGAGTGCAGGTTTGTACGAACAGCTATGTACACTACGCAATGAGTGCTCTTCAAATTAGGAGGGGAAGCTCCCTCGTTGTGCTGGAATGCATGAAAAGAAAAGTAATCTAAGTCCTATCTTTTTGTTCTCACCGAAGAGGCACAAGGTTAAGAAAACCAAGAACGCTATGCCTAAGGATTTTCTCGTTTCAGAGATCATTAACTACAACTAAGCTAACTACTTATATTCATCCAGCCTCAAGAAAATGTATATGAGGAGTCAAGGTGGATTGGATCTTCATCGGATCTATAAAAATCCAGTTTAGACTCCTACGAAGGCAAGGTGGCACAACTATCATCTCAATCTAAACAAGCTTTATTGGTAATAATGTGATTAAGAATTTACCAAGACGATCTTATGAAACCCTAGGTGGTATAACACTTGATCGAATCAGCAAAGCCTTCACAAAACAGCCTTTATCTTTATAATCTCACGAAACCCTAGGTGGTATAACCTTCAATTATATCGATAAAGATTCACAAAACAGATTTATCGCTGCAACTTCTCGAAACCCTAGGTGGTATAACGATCGATCACAATGGTAAATTAACACAAAACAGCCTTATCACCTTAATCTTTTGGAACCCTACGTGGTATAACAATTGATTTCAATGATAAAGATGTTCAAACAGATATATCTAATCTATGGAAAGAATTCAGCATCACAATCTTTCGAAACCCTAGGTGGTATAACAATCAATTGCAACAGTGAAGACACATGAACAAATACGAAAAAGAGTAATATTGAGGGCAAGGTGGGCACAGCATATATTCCTCTCTCAAGCAAAAGTTATTTACAAATGAGCATAAGCTCTATTTATATACATCAAGGTGCAGGGGAACCCTAAAATCACCTTTGTGTCATCTATGTCTCCGTAATGCATGCAAGCAATGCCAAACCCTAATTATAAACTATACCAATCGAAACTACCCCGGCCAGACCAAACATCTAATCTAAATGGACTACTGTGCGAGCATGCACGTCCTTATTGAAAGCAAGTTAACTGGAAGACTACCATCAGTTAACGTAAAAACCCTAAATAAAACTCCAATTAAACAAGATGAATCTCAGAATAGACATGCATGAGGTGAGACAGCCAGTTAACTTGAAAGGGTAACGCCAAGTTAACTCCTGTGTATAATGTCTATCCCGAGAGGTGAGAAACTGAAGTCTACTGGTCGTGATCTCGAGCAACCAATCCCTCAACGAGATTGTTAACTGCATCAACATCTGAAAGTCAACAACTTGAGCAATCTTGGCAATCTTTGCACACTCAAACTAGCATTTCACTGATTGGTAACTTTGGCGGCTCCATAATTGAAGTGATGAACATTATCTCCTCTGCAACTTGATACAAAATGGTCTCAGCTTTTCTAACGAAGTCATGAATTAAGACCGATTTGGTCTTGAATTCAGTCTGTGTGTACTGTACTCTGAAAAACTCGCTTGTTGACTGTGAACACGGCTATATTCTGACAACTTTTCTGGAAAGCTAAAAATACCCTGCTAAGGGTAAAAATAGCCTATCGAAGAGTTATTTTCGGCGAAAAATCTGAGATATGGGTTTTGTCCATAAAAAGATTCTAAGACAACCCAGAACGTCAGAAATGCGAAAATATGACTTCTACTCGACCATGCAAAGACTTTTCAGTTGAGAAATTTAGAAACTCAAGAATGAATGTTCTGAAGTTAAAAATTCCTGAAAAATCAAACGCACGATTTTAATTCGAGGAAGCTATATGAAAATGATCCAAATGTTGAGACTTGTCGAATTTGCCAATTTCAGGAACATGCGAATTGAAAACTGAGAGAAATCTGAGAACCAAGGAGGAAAAAGATGTTTTTTGTATGTCTTCTTCTGTGAAAATCGCTCAAGATTTCTTTGAATTGCTGAGAACTGTGAACTTTAACCTGCAAAAGAATGTGATTGGAGAAATCGCCTTTGCAAATAGATGAGAAATCTGCCTTTGTTTGAGAAATACGAATCTCCCTTGAAAATACGCCTTGTGAATGAAGAAAAACGAATTTTGCTTCAAAATTATGCCTTTGCCTTGAAGAAAAACGAATTTTGCTTCAAAATTATGAATTTCCTTTGACAAAATTTGCCTTTGAGAATTACGATTTTCCCTTTGAAGAAAATATGAATCTCCTTGAAAAATACGAATTCTCTTGAAAATATGAATGATAAATGAAGAAGGCGCCATGCTTAAAGAAGATGAAATTTGCATTAATCTGACAACTGCAAGAATTCAAAACCCTGTCAATAATAGAAGTCCTCTGATTGGTTGCCCTTCAGTTCAACTGCCACTGTCTGAAGTTCAAATTTAAAAATAATAATAATAAAATAATTATTATTATGTAATGGCGCCAAAAATAGAAACACCATCTAAAAATAGACATATTTTGAACTTCAGTTGACAAACTGGTTGAAGCTCTGAGATTCATCGTCATGCTTCCACGACTTCGAAAAGTCATCACTTGAGCAGTAGGAAGGCCCATTTGCTCAAGATACTTCATTTTGATTAAATCCCTATTTTATAGGCTGACAAAGACTGCCGCTGACCGGCCAACTTCGAGACCGATTCGGATGACCGGTGATGCCGACCGATTCGAGATAATCAACGTAAAGCTTCATCAACAAGGAAGAAATGGTTCATTGGGAGATAAACTTGAAAATCCATCGCTTGATCCCTTTGAAAATTAGGGCACACCGATTAAATTGCTTTACTCGTTCCGGGGATTCTAGCTATTTCCTCTAAACTGCTATCCGACACTTCAAACTACCGCTGATCGGCGGAACGGTGAAACCTCGCTGATACTAGGACGGCTCACGGTGATGACCGGAGATATTCTCGACCGATGATCGATGTAACGTATACAGCTAAAAGCCGCGGTTAAGGGTTCTCAAAAGAAAAAGCTACCGGCTCTTGCTGGCTTAATTTTGTCATTTCATCGAAAAATCAAACGGCCATCAAAACACCCTATTTTTGACAGCTGATATCCGGAGCCGGGATGACCCGGATTCGTGCATTATCTCTGCTTTAACGACAGCCGTGAGGGCTCTTGGTGAGAAATCACCGAGGTGTCGCAGGCAAGAAAACTGCTTTAAGACTCAAAACTCCAGCATGTATTTTAAAATAAAATTACCATCTCTGCACTTAACCTTTTTCAACGCCTTCTTTGCAGATATACCAAAGACCTCGCGACGCACGAAGCGATCGCCAAATGTCAAGGTCGACGACTATGCTCGCTGGGAAGATAAATTGATTACGCCAATAGTCGAAGACTTCGAACGCCGTAACGGTTTCATCTGACTACCTCTAAAGGCTAGGCTTTAAGACCATGAAAATGCACTGAAAAACCATTTGTTGGTTCGCCCGTAAAATTACGTGCTTGGTAGAATCTCTGCCACGACCACCAGGAACGTCGGATCGACAAGCTGAATGGTGCGTTGCGGAGCTAGGCTAGTATACTACTGATGTCGTGAAGACTTCGCTTCGCAAATTTGGCATCTGAGTGGGTCCTTACAGCTCGGCCCGTACTTGCACTGGGCATAAACGGAGAAGCTCAGAAACGTGAAAACTCCATTTTAAGTTGATCTTTGGATGACTGCCGCCTGAACTCTGAGAGTCGGATGACTGCACTTGATATCTCGTCGGATAAGCAGACTAGTTGTGAACGGATTGACTGCATCCGGCAACGAAACTGACAAGATTTACCCTTGCCTTGAAATGGGCGCCCTCAGGCTAGAGGCGCGCTTTTGCCTGAAATGAGCAAAATTTCCATCTCCTAAAATTTAGGGATTTTTACTGTAGCTATTCTGCCGAGTCGGGTTCTAATGCTTCACCGATAGCCCGACGGATAGCCGATCGATTATGAAGAGATTGGATCAGATGCTTGAGCACTCTTTAAATCCTAATCTTGGACTCCAACAAACTCTCGAAGCCATAATTTCTTGCACTTTGCCTCCAAAAATCTCGTGATTAAGACCATCAACCGCTTCAATCCTCTCATTGAAACGTAATCGCACAATGTGAAATGTCGCCGCAATACTCTCCATCGTGAAAATCTTCTATTTGAGTCTCGCCTGCCTTTGACCAATAAACTGACTTTGACTGACAAACTATTGACAAAAACTCCATGCTTGACATTGCCCAAAACTGTATTTTACAACATTTTAGCAAGGTTTAGACTTTAAAATACAAAATGCCTTAATGAAGCAAAAAAAAAATTGATTTGGGTACAACACTAATGTACCTCAACTGTACAGCCTTCCGCAGTACCATGTCTCTGATATAGTGGTACTTGATCTCAACATGCTTGGATCTGTCATGAAACATAGGATTGACAGAAATCTTCACACAACTCTGATTATCACAATAGTAGACTCCATTGATTGTCCAAACAATCCTGCCAGGAGCCTACAAAGCCACACTGCTTCCCGAGTTGCCATGCAAGCTGCAATGTACTCAGCCTCTGCTGTACTCAATGCTACAAAAGATTGCTTCCTGCTGCACCAGGAAATCATAGCAGAATCCAAGCTGAAGCAACAACCAGAGGTGCTCTTCCGATCTGTGACACAACCTGCCCAATCAGAATCGGTGAAACCAAGTAACTCCAAGTCTGCATCTAAAGTATACTTCAACCCATATCCAACTGTGCCATGCAAGTATCTTAGGATATGTTTAGATGCAACAAGATGTATCTGTCTCAGATCACACATAAACTGGCTAAGTGTACTCACTGCATAGAAAATATCAGGTCTAGTGTTAACTAGGTACATCAAGGATCCAAACAGCTGTCTGTACAACGTAGGATCCACCAAATCTGAACTAGCTGCAGCAAGATTACCATCTTCTTCAGGCTCAGCAGGCTCCCTCTAAATCTTCAGGCACTTGCATCAACCTTCTGACCTCTTCGTCCAAGATTGCTTGCAACACTTTGACTTAGATAAAAGTTTTCCAGTGCACACCTTTGGTACTGAAGAGAGTTCAGAATAGTCCTCCTTGACCTCATCTCAGATCTCACTATTCTGAATAGTTTGCGGAGCTACCAATGACAAATCTAGAAGACAATCTTGAGCAATTATGATCTCAGCAACTGAAGGGATCCTCTAAGGGTTTAGCACCTAGCCAACAATCTTCACTTCTTCTCAGTGAGTTACAAAACTCCCTCTTGATCCTTGCTTTAGAGATTGCAAAGAAGACTTCTGGAAGAGAGCTCCCTCTGGCCACCAGCTCAGTCCCAAGGCTACTTGATTATTTCTTTGGTTGGCATGACTTCCTCACAAGATGCCTCAAGCTTTTCATCACTAAGCAATCTCTCATCACCTTCTTGCTCCTAGAGCATTGAACTGCAAGCATTATAGAGAGAGATTACTAACAGTTTATAATTACCCAAAGAAATAACAAGACTGGAATCACACAAAGTTTACAACCATAGGTTATAACATGAATACATAAGAATTTATGCACAATGTTAGAATATGAATAAATCAACCTGAAGGAGAAATATATCAAAAGATAAAACTAGAGGGATAAGGAAACTTATCTTTATTGAATTTTGATATGACTCTTTCTTCCAGCTTTTACTCCTCTTGAGAGTGCCAAACCCAGCACAATCAAAAAACAATCAGCACAATTACAGATTTCTTGAAAGCATTATGCGGTTAGCATGTAGAACCAGCTCTCTCCAAGAGTCAAGGCTCTAATACAGTTCATGCATTAGAGAATGATATCGATGTGATCAACCTATCACAACGAAAATGCAATTCTCTTTTTCCTCTCAAAGTCACACTCAGAGATCTACATGATTAGCATGAAACAACTCACAATAAATAATTTGAAATCTTCAAAGGATCTTTATGCTAGAGAGCACATTTCAAGAGAAATTACAATCACACAAGATCCAAATGAAAAATGGAATAACTCAGCAAACAACGAGTACTTATCTCTTTAAATATTCTGAAGGTACACCAAGGATCTGGATCTTGTGGCTGTGACACATCTTTGCCACCTTCAGTGATGCCATCCTTGAATTAACACCTATCATGGAAGCTAAGACACGGAGTTTGTAGTGACTCATTGGTCGTCACCAAACATAGATAATAACCAAAGCTGTCCAGACTTCAGATTATATGATGAGATCTTATCAACACTGAATAGATGATCTCTCTTCTTCTCCAGAATTTATTTCTCATGGTCTTTCCTCCACCAAACCAAATGTTAAGGTTCACTGGCTTATACATCATGAAGGAGCGATCTTCTTAACATTTGAATGTGGTCTGAAGACCATTCAAATCTTATTCTGACGTTGACAGGGGGACTGAACTGACCACGATTTGCAGCTTCAGAAATGTGCGGACAACTTCAGTAAACATAACCAAGTGATGACTTCCATAAGGCTGAAGCAAATTTAACCAAGGCAGTCCCAGCCTTGTGCCCTGATGGTGTCGATCCTGGGAGATAATTACATGAGTTCCTCTCAGAGACTTCAAGGCCCACAACACAGAAATCTGATCAGATCCTCACACACCCGCTCTGATACCATATTAGTTTTAGGTGATCAGATTTAATGCACAGAAGATAATTCAAAAACAAAGACAATAACACAGCAGTTACCCTGGGAAAACCCTCCTCTTGAGGGAGAAAAACCCAGCAACAAAGATCTCTCTTATATTTGATATTACAATGGCAACTTTACATATTACAATGAGGTCTAACACAAGACCGATATTCAGCTATGGCAAGATGAAAAACATAAAACAGTTTGCCAAATCTTACCTGATATGTATGAGATGACTGTATACAGAAATAGCATTTAACAGTACTCACAAATAATAATTCTCAATCTGTTAAATATGAATCTGCATCATAATGCTTCACCCTTGAGTTCGCACAGATTTGAAGTGAAGGGTTCACAACTCAGAACAGATCCAATATGGCTGAGTTCACTCAGATCCAAAGTGGAGAAGATCCGAATGTGACTGAGTTCGCAACTTAGCACGAATATGAAGAGCTCACATATGACGCAGATCCGAATGTGGCTGAGTTCGCAACTTAGCACGAATATGAAGAGCTCGCATATGACGCAGATCCGAATGTGGCTGAGTTCGCAATAATTCGTATTCTCTTATTCGCACATAATACCCTGTTCACTCTATGCGCATTTGATAATGTAGAAGTGATCAAGCTTCTCCAGATAGAAGGTTCGCACTTGAGAGATGACCGAACTGTAGTAGATCTATATTGCTCAATGAACAATCTGTGTATATGTATAGGAGACAAGTCCTTCATGTCAGCCTCTTACAAAATCACATATCTCATTAATGATGTCGGCCTAGAAGTATATTAAATGTCTTCTATGAATTTTGAATTCTTCCATGTCGGCCAAAGCATGAAATACAAAACAATAAGAGTAAATTGAATAGCCAACAGCTATTATTCAATTTAAGACTTCCTCGAAAGAAGTGAGCTGGAAGGAGCTACCGAAGCTGCTAAAACATTAACAGAAGACACATCTAGCATGAAGCAAACACATAGATATACATATTACACGAAGTATACATATAAATACACATAATACATGAAGCATGAAGCATACACATGAATACACATAATACATGAAGTATACACTTGAAGCATGAAGCATACACGTGAATACACATAATAAATAAAGTATACACATGAAGCATGAAGCATATAGTAAGTATACACATAAGTATACGTAAGACATGAAGCATGAAGCATACATGTAATACATGAACTTGAAGCATGTACATGAACACACGTAATACATGAAGTATACATAGGAAACATGAAGCATACAAGTAATACATGAAGTATACAAAAGAAGCATGAAACATACACACGAATACACATAATACATAAAGTATACACATAAATTCACGTAAGTCGTATGAATACATGTATACACATGAGTACACACAAGTCACAAAGTATGTAATTTGCAAAGTACATGCAAGATGCACATGGTCACATGAATGCATGTAGGTCACAAGGTATACACTTGCATACACATAAGTCACAAAGTATTGTCATGAATACACGTAAGTCATGAAGTATACATACAAATACATGTAATTCACAAAGTATTCACATGAATACATAAGACACAAAGTATACACATGGAAGGCACACGCCTATAGAAATGCATGGTTGGACTGCTTTAGAAGAAGGTTGAATAGTTAATTCTAATTGAATGGCAGTTAAAGTAGGTATGTCCCGCAGGCTGGTAGGAACATGCTCTAATACCAATTGTAATGTCCCCTTTTGGGATTGCCCTAAATCTTTCCCTAGAATCATACGCTTAATGTAGTTAGGGTTATAACTTACCACTTAAATGCTTCAAGCAAGATAAATCTTGGTTTAGGTCCTGCAATCATGTAAGATAATAATTTTGGAAATATAATTCATATATTTTAGGGAATCCTTATTGTTGAATAATATGTGGGGAGAATTCAATATGTGAACACCTAAATATTCATTTTGCTCAAGGGAGATCAATGTGAGATCATTAAGAAGAGAAAGAGATTGTGAAACCATGGGTTCTTATTTCTATAATTCTACAAGAAGATTGTAAATTTTTTCATTAATGATGCTTGTGAGGTTTTTCACCTTTATTATTTTTCCAACCATAAATCTTATGTTCCTGTGTTATTTAATTTATTTCATTGCACGTATACTTTTTGCACAATACATTTTACATAAATTAATTATCATACTTAAAGATCTAACATTCCTAACCATATAGCTCATAAATCTTCCCAAGACTAGAAAATCTACATTTGCATATCTAAATCCAACTACTATTGGGCCCAAAAATGACATCAAATAGCTATGACATGAACACAAATAATTATTCATATGCGAGGATTCAATTCTTGCTTTCATCTATTTTATAGTCTCCCCACTAGCACACCACCTATCCCATTCACTAGTAATGATCATGTTCTAAATGAATCATGTACCATTTTATCTGATTCAAATTCATGTTCAAATTGGTCATGAAAATATTTGTGAAAAAATGTGAGTTGAAAAAATTGGCCATGAAATTCATGATTAAGTTCAACTAGGTTAGTCTTTTGAATGTTGCCATTCTACATACTACAACATTGCTACTCTAGATCACATAGTTGTAAAAATGTATAAAATAACAAAAATAATCATAGAATAACTAGCTATTTTCTCTAGCTTCCCCCCAAAAAGATATAAAATATAAAATAAATAGAAACCAAGGAAACCTGGGGATGCATCCCCATTATTTTTTTGGGCATCCCCATTTTTGAAACGTTCCAAGGGCGTGGGGGTGCATAGGGGATGTTACCAAGCCATCCCCAAATTTGAAAAAAATGCAAGGGAAGTTCCAGAAACTTGGGGACATCCCAAAAAATTAAAGGGGATGGCTTGTCGTCCTCGAGATGGGTGGGGACATCTATGACGCCCCCAACCATCCCAAGGACAACCAGCTATCCCCATACAAAAGTAATGTTTGTAAAAATATAGTAAGTCCTAAAAACAATTCTCCGACAAGGCCGTTAGTCATGGGCAGGGGGGCTACACCCAAACCCCCTGCAACCCCTTGGCCTTCGGCCACACCCAGCACATACGATTCAATACCATGATACTTTTCATCAACTATTTAATCAATGCAAGATAAACAAAACTAACTTCACATGCCAACAACCCACACACCCCAACTCGCCCTAAATGAAGAGAAAATAAAATGAATCTTTCTTTGTTTTTGTATTTTCATATTGTAGTTGAAAGTGAAACTTGCAGCCTTTGGACATTTTGTTGTAACTTGTATACTATTTTTTATTATCACATGCATATTGACAATGAATTATGAAAGCAAATAAATTTTGACATTTGCTAACATGTTCAACTCTCATGTGAAATCTCAATTAAACACAAATGTTATGTATTAAGGATCTAGAATGTACATGGTGAATGCTTTATAATACATTATAATATGAATATTTGAAATTTCCCTATATATTTTAAAGTTTTTTATATAGCCGTCCCCAGCCATTCCAAACAATAGCCCGAAAAAAAGCCATCCTCAAAACTTGTCCCCTTGTATCCTAAAAAAATGGGGTAACATAGATAAAACCTATATGGTTACTTTAATCTATTTTATATTTCTTATTTCTTTTAAAATAATATGCTAAAATTTTGAAATTTTTATGATAATGATTTATTAATTTTGGACTTCGAATTTTTAAATTAATATTGCTTTGTTAACTTGTAGTAAACATTAAAATGTATTTACAAATTCATCTAGTTTCTTATTAAAGCAGAATAGAAGACAAGGAAATGACAGGCAAAGGGCAAGGAAGGATGAGTCTAAGGTAGTCATTGGAGAGCTGGTTAGCTAAGGAAAACAAAATGGGAAAAAGAGATTCCTAGAAGAAAGAAAGCCTTTTAGACTATAGCTAGATGGAAAGAAATTTGTTATCAGGGATTGGAAGGAATTAAACTGATACTAGCTCAAAGATTTTGCATGCCCCCAAAACAAAAATATCCAAGAAAATTTTTCATGCAGGAAAGATCAGAGTAGTAGGGCTAAGGACTATGGATCCTAGAGGATTAAATGGAAGGGAAAAAAATGGAGAAAACCACGATTGGAACTTAGAAGAAATTGTAATATCCCTCTTTTTTATTGCATTCTTGACATGTATGAGATGTATGATGGCATATTAGATGTTATAGATGGGCATTGATTATGTTAATAATTCAAATGATGTTACATTTGATTTGATTACCTTAGTGGATACTGCTGATAAGATTATGTTGTTGCAGGTACAGATGTCTAAAGATCATGCTAAGTGTGTTGATGAGCAAATGAGAGGCTCAAGGTGAATTAAGGAATACATTTTGAGATCCATTATGAACAATAACAGACAACCAAAAAAGCGCTAATCTCAATAAACCAACCCAATTGTCTATACTATATACTTGCCAAAGTGTTGGTAAACTAATTTTTTAAAAACATACCCAGACGACATGTGTTTTGTTGGTCAATCGGATATGAGTTGGTGAAAACTCAAGTGTGTTCAACTTCGGTTCTTCTATGAATTATATATGTAGGAAAGACCATCAGAGAGAGCCCCCGAGGAATTAGGTCTGGCCCCTTAGGTTCCCCTGTACTTGCTGAAATCATAATTTTGTGAGTTGGTCTTGTGTTGAGTTTGGTATTTGTGTTATGACATTAGCTCAGTTGCGTTGGAAAATTTTGGGCATTACAATTATGAGTCTTGTGTTGATCAGGGGATTTTCTACTCACAATGTGTTGTTGTTGGGTTGCACGAAACATTTGATAAAGGTATATGTCTGGTTTGCACTCTCATGTGGAAATTGAGGTATGAAAACTTTAATAGAATTGAAGGTAGAATGTAATGTCCCCATTTTTGGTGTCCGCATTCAGGCTAGTTTGGTTTTGACTCATGTTGTACCCAAACCAAATTTTTGCTTCATCAAGGCATTTTGCATAAATTAGTTTAAAATCTTGCTAAAATGTTGTAAAACACAGTTTTGGGCAATATCAAGCATGGAGTTTTTGTCAATAGTTTGTCAGTCAAAGTCAGTTATATTGAACAGAACCTGAAGCAGAGACTCAGAATAGAGCTTTTCACGATGGAGGAGCATCTCACGACAGCATTTCACGTTGCACACGGTCATTTCAGTGATCGAGACAGAGTTTTCAGTGATCAATTTATGAAGATTTTTCAAAGGAAAAGCCAGAAAGTGCAAGTATAGCTCAGGGGCGCCCAGCTTGTTGAAGGTCAAGATCTTGTTTAAAATGTTCAAGCATCCAGTCAATCTCTTCAGAATCAGTCTGGCTATCCGTTGAGCTATCCAGCGAAGTTTTCCGAGACTCACAGCTCCGACAAACAGCGACAGAAGTTAAAATTCCTAAATTTCCAGATGTGAGAAACTTGTCTTTTTTAGGCAAAAGCACGCCTCTAGCCTGAGGGCACCCATCTTAAAGAGGGGGTAAATTTTGGCATTTTCAAAGACGGATACAGTCAATTTGTTCTCGACTAGTCTGCTCATCCGACGAGATGTCAAACGTAGTCATCCGAGTTTCAGAACTCCGGTGGCAGTCATCTGAAGATCAGCTTAAAATGGAGTTTCACTTTTTGGCTTCGTTCATTCCCCAATGCAAAGTACGGCCGGTTTGGGGCCCTCGGATAATTTGAAATTTGCGGTGAGTCTTCATCGGTAATGCCAGCTACAGCAGCGATTCACCATCCTGCTTGTCAATCGTACGTTCCGGTGATCATGAGGAGATTCTACCAGCCGTGATTTCCACGAAACAGCAAGCGATTTCCGATTTTGTTTTACTGATTGAGCCCACAGCCTTTAGGCACATCAAATGAGCCCGTTACGTTGAAGTCTTCCGCGGCTATTGGCGTAATCATTTTATCTATCAGCGAGCCTGGCCGTCGGCCCGGGATTTGGCATTAAACCGTCGTCGCGAAGTCTTTAGTGTAATGTGCAAAGTGAAGATAATCCGGAAAATGGCGTGGGCGGTAATTTTTAAATAAAATAGCGGAGTTTTGAGGTCTTGAAATGGGTTTTAGCATCCACCTCTAGAGACTTCTCTTGTGGGCCCTTCTGGCTCGTTAAAACAAAGCGTGGCTCCGTCGGGTCATCGACTCCAGTTCTCAAAGGTCAAAGTAGGGTACTTGGATGAAAGTTCAATTTTCATCAAAATGACACCAGTGCAACCAAGAGCCAGGGGCGCTTTTACTTTTGAGGCCCTTAACACAGCTTTCAGGTGTCATGCATACAGTCGTTGGATGCAGAATGTCTCTAGTCATGCAGTGAGCTTCGTTTCCTATCAGCAGGGTTCACCGTTCACCGCCGGCAGCTGTTTGAAGCGTCAGATGGCAGTTTGAGAAATGGCCGTCTGGAACTCGTAAAAACAATTTAATCAGGTGCGCCTAATTTTTCAAGGTGTTAAACGATGGATTTTGCAGTAGTGTTTCCCAGCAGACATTTCTTCCTTGTTCAATAGGCTTTCCGATGAATTCTTCAGATCAGTCTCAGCATCACCCGGTCATCCGGAAATCAGTGTCGAAGTTGGCCAGTCGTGACAGTGCTGTCAGCTATTAAATAGGGATTTAGTAAAAAATGAGGTATCTTGAGCAAATGGACGCCTCTATGCTCAAGAGATGACTTTTCAGAATCGTTGAAGTCTGACGATGAATCTCAGAGCTTCAACAAAATTGTCAACTGAAGTTCAGAATATTTGCAATTTTAGCATAGGATGGTGATTTTCTATTTTAGGCGCCTTTGCTAATTGCATGATAATAAATATTTTATTATTATTTTTAAATTTGAACTTCCAGTCAGTGGCAGTGGAACTGAAAGGCAACCAATCAGAGGATTTCTATTCTGGTTAGGGTTTGAATTCTTGCAGTTGCCAATTGGTGCGAATTTCTTCTTATATAAATATGGCGCCATCTTCATTATTATTCACAGAGCTTTCAATAATTTGTGTTTCATTAAGAGAAAATTTAATCTTAAGTGGAATTCGTATTTTTCAAAGCAAGTTCATATTTTCAAAAGGGAAATCGAATTTTATTAGTTTTCAAAGCAAGCTTCAAGCAAATTCGTATTTCTTCAAAAGGGAATAAAGGCGCACATCTTCAAAGCAATTCGCAAATTCCTTAATTCTCAAAGGCGTATTCATTCAATAGCAATTCGCAATTCCTCAATATTCAAAGGCGAATTTCATATTCAAAGGCGAATCCTCAAATTCAATATAAATTTGTATTTTCTTCAAAAGAAAATTCGAATTTCTTCATAAAGGCGCAAATTTCAAGAGAGGAAATTCATGGTTTTTCTAAACAAGGCGAATTCTTCCAGTTCAAAGGCAAAATTCACATCAATTTCCAGAGGCGATTTTACTTAACATATCTTTTTGCAGATCAAAGTTCATAATTGTCAGCAACTTGAAGAAATCTTGGGCGATTTTCATAGAGAAGAAGCATAATAAAAATGTCTTTTTCATCCTTCAACCTCAAATTTCTCTCAGAATACAAATTGCATGTTCCTAAAATTGGCGAATTCTACAAGTCTCAGTATCTGGATCATTCTTATATAATTTCCTCGAGTTGAAATTGTGCGTTTGATTTTTCATGAATTTTCAACTTTAGAACATTCATTCTTGAGTTACTAATTATCTCAAGTGAAAAGTCTTTGTACGATCGAGTAGAAGTTGAATTTTCGCAAATCTGACATTCTGGGTTGTCTTAGAATCCTTTTCTGGACAAAACCCATATCTCAGATTTTTTCGCTGAAAATAATTCTTCGAAAGGCTATTTTTAACTCTCGCAGGCTATTTTTAGCTTTTCAGAAATCTTGTCAGAATATAGTCTAGTTCACAGTCAACAGGCGAATTTTTCAGAATGCAGTTCACTCAACTTGAATACAGGACCAAAACCGTCCTTACTCATGATTTCCGCAGGTTGTTTGAGACAGATCTTCACAAAGTATTACCAGAAGCAGTGCTAGACCCAGTCAAGATCAGAAGTTCAATCATTCAAAATATTGAGCAGTCTGGCTTATTAGAGGCCGCTTCCATACCTATCTCCGTTCACTGTATTGAATTCATGATGGCTTGCATTAAGCATTACAATTCTACTACTCGTGAGATAGTGTCAGTTGACGGATGGGTCATTTGCAGTCTCAAACCTTTGGACATCGAAAGGAGTTTTGGCATTCCTCAACACCAGAACAGCCTAGTTGTTTCTATGGAGCAGTGTGCACAGGCATTTGATGCTGATATGGACAAGTGTTAGAAGAAGATGGAAAAAAGATGGTTAAAACAAGCCAAGAATAGATTGCCAAACAATGTGGGTTGCGGTGAATACAAGGATGAGTATGCGATTCTAATCACACTCCTGAATCGTGTCTCAGGTCAAGAACATGCAAATGTTTTCCAGCCTTGGATGTATTACATTATTGGTCACATCATTTCTGGGCAGGAGCATTATGACTGGGCATCCTTCATCAGCGACATTCTCCACAGGCAGATCACAGGTTTCCTAGTTGCTCATGAGTTTCACATGTGTTCATATCTTGTGTACTTGATAAACTATCCGAGGGTGAATTCAGGATTTAACAAGTAAGGCATCCTAGGTATTCAAGAAAGTTTACCAATATTATGATCGGCTTGAATTCACAAAACTCATTTCAAAGCGTGTTCCGCAGGCTTTCTTGACTTACTCTGATGAGGAATTTGGACCGAGAATTGCACGTTCGTATCTCGGCAGTTGCTAGGGCAGCGATGGATGGATGGGTAGATTAGTTTATTCAGTTCCCAACATACACCTACATCCGAGTGTACGACTTTACAGGAAATCCAGCTATGCTTCCACGTTATCCTTCAGATAAGACAATCTTTCAGGAATTCCTAAGGCAGATGCATGATGTTCATCGTCTTTTACGCCGTAGGCACAGACCATCTCTTAACTTTCCTTTTCAATTTGGAATGTATTGGTGCAAGTTGGTAATTGATAGTAAGATCGCAGGGCAAGAACTTGAGAAATATCATCTTAAGTATCTTGTCGAAGCACGTGCCTATGACCTTTCAGGTCATTATACAACTCGCCTTGCTGGAGGTACAGATCACGAGCCTTCTATGGAGGATTACTGGGCAAATTGTGCAGATGACTTCAAGGTTTAGAGCCTTGATTATGGTGGCTTCTCTCTCTCCGCAGTTATGTTTCTTATCAGAAGATGTGGGAAGTTTATGGAATGATGAGGGAGAGTTCTTCCCTCGAGTTTTTAGAAGGCAGTCGATACAACCCGTTGTGATTGATTAGTACGCCAAAGGAGAATACATAGCGGTCAAGGAAGAAGATCAAGTAGAGTTATTGAGCGGTATACTTTTACCTCGACAGCAAGAAAACAAAGGAAGGTAAAGTGATTTGAGTAGAGCCGCCAGTAGTGGTGAATCCTTCGCTACCTTCCTCGTCAAAACCTAACAAAAAGAAGAGTAATCCTCCCAAAAAAGTACAAGCGCCAAACAATTCAAAGGGCAAGGCGCTTGCCACTGTTACACACACGGAGCCTGACAGACATCCTATCACAGAATCAGTTTAGAGGTCAGTTCAAAGCTCGCCAGTACCTGAGGTTCAGCCTCAAGTTCCTACATCAGTTCCAGAGCAGTCACCTATCCCAATTCACATTGAATTGGATTTAGACTCTCTCTCCACCTCGCAGTGGGTCTTCTACACATTCACTCTCATCAGTACCTCCTATCACTAGTGCAGACCCTTCTAGTAGCATTAGCCGAGATCAATCTTGGATCGAAGCTCAGCTAGGAAGGAAGAGGAGGTAGCCATCCTATGTTCTTAATCATTCTGATTTTGATGACATTTACTAGGATGCGTCAGACAAGAGAGTTAAGAACATGGTTCACGTAGAGAGAAACACTGACATGGAGATTGTCGTTGAGACTGTCGTACCTCCACAGGGGAAGAACTTGGCTGAATTAGAATCTCATGATTTTGAAGTTATCATAGTCAACCTTGGTCGCAGCACACACCAGACTCAAGTTGATCTTCTACAAGTTGCTACGGACAGTGCCAGGGATAGAATACTAAAGGACGGAGAAGATAAGGCAGCCCTCAAGGCTGAAATCAGACAGCTTCGTCAGTATATTTCTAGCCTTGTGCATAGACCCGATGCCATTAACACACTCCCACCAATGCTTGAGCCTCCAGCAGAGCAAAGTCAACTCAATCACTTAGTTGCATATGGCAAGCGTTTGGAGGAATGGGAGGAGTTCGTTGCTAGAGGTTGTACTATGCTTACAGAGTTATATCAGTTGCGGTACAATGCACGAGAGCTTCGTATCCGTCTTCAAGATGAAGAACGGGATATGGCAATTAATAAACCCCGGGACGAGATTATGATTGATCACCTGAGTGTGGCTTATGATGCAGCCACGGATGCAGAGGACAAAGAGGCTATCTACTCTTGGAAGACACAATTGGTTTTCAGGGTAAAGATAGAGGGCAGTTTAGCATCAGAGTTGGCTGAGAGTAGAGAGCACATCACTAGTGCACTCCGGTTTGTGAGGACTTTAGTGTCCCACTTACCGTGTCGTTATCAGATCGAGGGTGGTGCCTACGTGGAGCTTACCGATGTTCAGTCAGAACTCCAGGCACTCATTCATACCATTTTCAGTGGGGAGACCGTTGGCTGTAAGATTACTCAGCTTACAGTCATGTCAGCATTGTTTGACGAGGCAACGAGGAGTAGGGGCGAACTTCAGTCTCAGATCACAGGTGGTGAGGATATGCTGCATCGACATAGCATTCTTCGACAGAGTCTCATAGCTCCAGATAGTGATACAGTTAACAATCTCGTTGAGGGATTGATTGCTCGAGATCACAACCAGTAAACTTCAGTTCCCGCCTCTCAGGATAGACATTACACACACGAGTTGAACTTGGTGTTACCCTTTCAAGTTAACTCGATGTTGTCATCACATGCATACCTATTCTGAGATTTGCCTTATTTACTTGGAGTTTCTTTTAGGGTTTTTCGTTAACTGATGGTAGTCTTCCAGTTAACTTGCTTTCAATAAGGACGTTCATGCTCGCACAATTGTCCATTTTAGATTAGATGTTTCAGTTAATTGATGGTAGTTTTCCAGTTGACTGCATAGTTTACTTCATTAGGGTTTGGCAGCAAATCTTGCATGCATTGCAAGAACTGTAGATGACTAAAGGTGATTTTAGGGTTCCCTACACCTTGATGTCTATAAATAAGAGCTTTTGCTCATTTGTAAATAACTTTTGCTTGAGAGAGAAATATATGTTGCGCCTACCTTGCCCTCAATATTGCTCTTTTGGTATTTGTTCATGTGTCTTCGCTATTACGATTTATTGTTATGCCACATAGGGTTTCAAGAGATTGTAATGGTGGATTCTTTCCATAGTTTAGATAAATCTGTTTTGTGAATCTTTTAT
This sequence comes from Sequoia sempervirens, assembly GCA_007258455.2. NCBI lineage: Eukaryota > Viridiplantae > Streptophyta > Pinopsida > Cupressales > Cupressaceae > Sequoia > Sequoia sempervirens. The sequence goes on along the minus strand of VDFB02005791.1, from coordinate 172,182 downwards.
CATTTCAATCAAGCGTTATGCCACATAAGGTTTCATGAGATTGTGATGATAAAAACGTTTTGTGAAGTCTTTACTACTTTGATCAAGTGTTATGCCACATAGGGTTTCATAAGATTGGCGTGGTAAATTCCTCCCATAGTTTAGATAAATTTATTTTGTGAGACTTTTATCATTACGATCAAGTGTTATGCCACATAGGGTTTCGTAAGATTGTGATGATAAAAGTTGTTTGTGAAGTCTTTACTATTTTGATCAAGTGTTATGCCACATAGGGTTTCATAAGATTGTCATGGTAAATTCTTAAATCTGTTTGTGCCCAATAAGCTTTAGATTGAGATGATAGTTGCGCCACCTTGCCCTCAAGTAGAGAATCTAAACTCGTTTATAGTCAGTTAGTCAAACCTTGCTCCGTTTCCTCTCGCTCTGTTTTCCTGAGGAGATTGGATAGATTAAATTTAAGTTGTAGTTAGTAGATCTGCAAAACCAGAGAAAACTCAGCTGCAACGTATAAGTTCTTTCAAGAAAGCCTTGTGCCTCTACAGCTGAAACAAAAAGACAGGACATAGTTTAGCTTATTTTCCTTTGCAAGTATTTTTGTCAAAGCACAACGAGGGAGCTTCCCCTCCTAATTTGAAGAGCACTCATTGCGTAGTGTACACAGGCTATTCATAACAACTTTTACTCTAGAGGTGTTAGTTGTTACGCCAACAACTCACTTTTTTTAGTAAGTACTATATTTAGTAACTAGTCCTGGCAGCAGTGCAGTGCAGGGTTTCCTATTTGGGTAGTGTATAGCAGTTGTCAAGTAAACTCTAATGTTTTGTGTCAGTTTGGTGATTTTGAGTATTTACTATTTGTTGGCGTAAAAACTAACACCTTTGGAGTGCAGGTTTGTACGGACAACTATGCACACTACGTAATGAGTGCTCTTCAAATTAGGAGGGGAAGCTCCCTCGGAGTGCTAGAATGCATGGAAAAGAAAAGTAATCTAAGTCCTATCTTTTTGTTCTTAGCTGGAAGAGGCACAAGGTTAAGAAAACCAAGAACGTTGCAGCTAAGGATTTTCTAGTTTCGCAGATCATTAACTACAACTAAGCTAACTACTTTAAATCTATCCAGTTTCCTCAAGAAAATAGAGCATGAGGAAATGGAGCAGGGATGATTATCTGACGATAAGCCGAGTACGGACTCACAACGTGAAGGCAAGGTGGCACAACTATCTGCTTGTTTGAACAGGCTTATTGGAAACAACAATACATGATAAACTAAGTACAAATTCTTAGCTTGAAGGCAAGGTGGCACAACTTTCGATTCAATCTGAATAAGTTTATTATTCACACACATCATACGATAACCAAGAATAGATTCTCAACTTGAAGGCAAGGTGGCACATCTATCAACTCAATCTGAACGAGTTTATTGAACACATAACATGAAGGATAGCCAACTAGGATAATAAATTGCATTGGCGAGACACTCATACAATCTACGATCAACTAGCCACTATATCTAACTAAGGCAAGAATTCACCATCATAATTGTATGAAACCCTATGTGGCATAACAATTCATCAAAATAGTAAATACTCATGAACAGATATAGAACAAGCAATATTATAGGCAAGGTAGGCACAACATATATTTCTCTCTCGTGCAAAAGTTATGTACAAATGAGAAAAATCTCTTATTTATAGACATCAAAAGGTGTAGGGAACCCTAAAATCACCTTGAGTCAACTACAGTCTCGCAATGCATGCAAGATTTATTGCTAAACCCTAATAAAGCAAACTATATAGTTAACTGGAAAACTACCATCAGTTAATCGAAACATTTAACCTAAATGGACAATGTGCAAGAATGCACGTCCTTATTTAAAGCAAAGTTAACTGGACACTACCTTCAGTTAACTGGAAACCCTAACCCTAACTCCTGTGAAGATAATCCCAAGGAAGAGATAAGCATGTATGAAGTCAGCAAGTGATCTCAAGACTGAAAGTCTAGTTAACTGCTGCTCTTGATTCTATCCTTAAAATTAACTGCAGGTACCAACTGGCAGATCACTCCACGTCATCTCGGTCTAACACTTCAACCAGGAACTCATCAATCTCTCTGTCTTCTGGCACTTTGATGTTGTCCAAAACAACAATCTGTTTCTTCAATTCTCTGTCACTTTCCTTAACTGCTTTTTGGTAGTTTCTAATATCTTCAATTGCTTTCTTGAAACTAGATGTCATCACAGAGATGTGATCTAGAATCTCCATCAAGATATCATGAACATGCTTTTGGAACTTAGTTTGCACAACCTCGAGATCAGTGTAGGTACCATCTTCATGAAGATAATGGCATAGTATCTGAGTGACTTTGGCGGCTCCATAAATGGAGTGATCTCTGTTCCTTTTGCCAGATGCTCTGATGAAAACCTAAATTAAGACCGATGTGGTCTTGAATTCAGTCTAGTCGAACCGTCTTCTGAAAAACTTGCCCGTTGACTGTGAACACGGCTATGTTCTGACAACTTTCTGAAGAGGCTAAAAAAGCTCTGGACAAGGCTAAAAATAGCTCACCGCAGGAAAGTTTTTCGAAATTTTTCTGAAATGTGGGTTTTGTGCAGAATCAAATTCTAAGCAAACCCAGATCAATAAAAATTCAAAAAAGTGAGTTTTAGCTAGGCATGCAGAGACTTTTTAGTCGAGAAAAGTAGGGGTTCTAGAGCTTCCCGGGGCAATTTTTCTTGAGAAAATCTGGAACATGGGTTTTGTGCACAACGGAATTCTGAACAAACCCAGATGATGCAATTTTCAAAAAGATGTGATCTTGACCCACATGCAAAGAAATCTTCAAAAAAAAAAAACAAAGAGCTTCAGAATGAACGCTGCGGGGCAATTTTCTCGAAAAAATCTAAGACATGGGTTTTGCTGCTGATGCTAAAATATGCAAACCCAGATGGTCAAATTCTGAATATTTTGTCATTTTCTTTGACATGCGAAGAAAGTACCTAATATGAGAAATAGAAGAAATAAGACAGAAGAAAGAAGGTTTTATTTGCTCTGGTTCTGTAGAATTCGCCTATCTCTGTTTTGGAATTCGATGAAACTTGCATGCAAACTGAAATCAAAGTCTGGAATCTTCTTCTTCTGAACAAACTGAATCCGCTGCTACAAAGAACGCTGAAATCTAACACCTGTAGCACCTCGAATCCTTAAATGCATGAAGAAATCGCCATGTTTTGAGCTCTGAATGATACGACTTGCTCAAGAATGAAGAAATAAGAACGACTTTTGTCTTTAAATAAATAAAATTCATTTAAAATTCGTCCATCTTCTCAAACTCAAAGTGCACCTCTTAATTTGGCAATTAACTGAGCCTCAAATTAGGGCACATGCTTAACTAAGCCTTCAAAATGAATGCCTAGAATGTGATTGGCTGTGAACTGAAGCTTAAAATGCATGAAAATGATGCTTTAATAGAGCGCCACTTTTAACTTTAGTTGAACTACCCATGCAAATCAGTTAACTTATGCATGCAAGTCAGTTAAGTGCACATGCAAAACAGTTAACTTCACATGCAAATCAATTAACTTAACATGCAAATTAGAACTCAACATCCTCTTCAGTTAACTGAACATGCAAATGCATGCACACTGCAGATGAACTAAACTTCTAAAAAGAGTAACTCAAAATGAACTTCAGTATCTTCTGCATGCAACCCAAAAATCGTTCAGTTGAACTGAAGTCAGAACTCAAGTTAGGGCGCACCAGTCGACTTCTTTCAAAAAATCAACTTTGACCCTTAAGGCGTTTTTCCAGACTTAGCCAATTTTGATGAAAATTTGGATTGTAACCTTCGTCGGAGCCTCTGTTCGAGCACTGATTCTGGATGACTGACAAGCCCAATTGACTGGCTGACGATTGCATTGCAAAGCAAGGCAAAAACTGATCAAAAGACTCCTTGAGACTGCAGACCATAAAACTAAGATCTGAAGGCTCAAAAATCCAAGCGCCCTTTTCAAAAGCTGCTCTTTTTCACAGACTTAGTCAAATTTCTCCATCTTCATTCCGTACGAAGGGAAAACTGAATCCTCCATAACTTATGTTTGACAAAGTTCCAGGACTGGATAACTGGATCACTGTGAAGCTAACTTCATTCCACACAACAATTCCTAGACAACATGTATTCAAATTCCAACATCTGAGGGTTGAAAAACAAGGGCGCCTTTTTCAAAAGGTGCTCTTTCAATCCCAGAGATAGCCATTTTCTCAACATTTTCATCTTATGAAGGTAAACCAAATTCCCTCGTATCTTGCATTCAACAAACTTTCAGAACTAATGAATTGGTGCAACGTGAAGCTGAAACCATTCCGCAAAACAACTGCAAAGGAACTTTTCCCAAGAAAACATCATCTGAGAGGTGAAAAAGGAGGGCGCCTTTTTCAAAAGGTGCTCTTTTTCCTCCAGAGAGCCATTTCTGGAACTGACCAAAATATCACTGAAACTCTGACTGCGGGCAGTTGAGTCATCTTCTAATCTGACGGAGACAGGTAATGGATAGCTGGACGTAACACATACAAGTTGAATATCTGAGATCACCAAATAGAGGACATTAAAGGCCCCAAAAGCTCAAGCGCCTTTCTAAAAATGTGCTCTTTTGCTTATCCCTTGATATTTTGACCAAGATTTGACCCCATGTTTGACCTCCAGCTCAGGCACTTCTGCAACTCAGATTCACCCACTGACGGATGCGTCGCGAAGACTGAACAAATGTGAGACAAACATCTTGGGTGGCATTTAGTCAAAAGCCTTCATTTGACACCTCAAAAAGATGGGCGCCTTTTTCAAAAGCTGCTCTTTTCTCCAGTGTTAGCCAATTTTGTCGTTCCTCTCGTTTTCCGCTATATCTTCCGTAACTCAAACAAAACAGCTCCGTTCGACAAGCTTGATAGCTCGTTGCGAAGCTGGCGTGATGCCGGACAAATGTCTGCTAGAAGTGACAAACCCTAAAAATAGGATCTGAGCCCCTAAAAGATAGGGCGCCCTTTTGAAAATGTGCTCCCCTCTTCAGAGATAGAAAATTTTGATGATTTTCCTTCAGACTTTCACTTTTCTTGAATTTCCTCAATAACAGACTGACATGACACTAACACCAACTCCATATTTAAAAAGCCCAAAAATGACTCCGGTTGACGGTTTTGAGACCGCGACCAACACAGTAATAAAGTCTCCCAAATCCGACGCTTCTATCCTCTTCGAACAAGTATTCACAAGATGCTAAGCTTGCGCAGTAAGATCATGCTTTCAACTCCAAGGTTCCTTGAGTGCTTAATTGTGGCCTGGCTTTGCTCGATGTGATATTGCTGGTATGTCAAGTGGGAATTTACACAATTGTTCGGACGGCTGGAATAACTTTCATTAATGATTCAAATGATTTGGCGGTGAAGCGGAACACTGTTCTAACCCGAGGAAATAGGCCCCAGATTTAAAAGGGTGTAGGGCCTAAGAAGTTTATGTTCTATTCTAAATGTAGGATATGTGGAGCTTCATTTCAATAGACTTCAACCAGATTTCACCTAGCCTCACGTCGGACAGCCTCAGTAAAATCAGTGCAATCTTCAAGGGATAGCAAAAGATGTTCAAGTTATAATTTAACATACATACACCATCAGAACGACGCATATAAGTATGTAAACCACAACCGAAGTTAAACTCAATGTAATGTCCAGTTGACCACACAAGGCAGACTTATCATCAACAAGCCGCTAGTGGTATGGAATAAAGCGAAGCTATCTCAATAAAACACCACACACCAAAGTAAGCTACTTGCATGAATTTAAGCTACTTGGATACGAAAGGAAGAAGAAACCTTGCTAGCATTTCATGACAAGACGAATTCCATCATCAATGAAAAGATCTATTATCATAAAATGTGTTACACAACAATCTCCTCAAAAGTTTTCAAAGGGAAAACTTTCTCTCTTCTCCAAATTATGCAAAAATGCTCTACAATGCTACACTATCTAATTCTAATGCTAATACTCTCTCAATGTCTACTGTCTACTATTCCAATGTCTAATTCTAATTCTTTTCAAATGAGGGGGACTCCCCCTTTATATAGCTAGCCAAGTCCCAAAAGACGGCTAGGGTTACAATCAATAGAGTGGCCAGAATCGTGCCACCTCAGCCCTAAATAATATTGCCCTAAAAACCACCACAGAGGAGAGTGGGGTAATAAATGCGCCATAATGTCCACCATCATCCTTCTAGAAGATTCCACTTGTAGACGCGTTCACACTGTTCTCGATTTTCTTTCTTGGCGTTGTTCTTTGATTTCTTCCACTTGAGGGTCTTCATCTTCGTCACTTCGAATTATACTAAGTCTTAACACTTAGCCATTTTCTTGCAACTTTCTTCCTTTCGAAATTGAAACTCGCAACTTTATCTTCCTCCGAAGGTTGTAATATCATCGTGCTTCACCACTTCAAGTCATCATGCTCTGGCCTCGACATTCCTCCTGCAAAACAAGCAAGGAGAAGAGTATCAGATCATTTCATAATATAAATTCAACTTACTCACCTGATTTTCATGCCTTGATCTCCAAGCGTTCATCGCCAACTTCGTGTTCAAATTCTTCATGCCTTAGCCAATTTTTCAATCCATCCTCTTCAAGGGCGTGTCATCTTCAACTGCATCTTCAAGAAATTCATTTCACCTGCTGGAGCTCTGATAACCTCGATTTTATTCATTTCTGGCTCAAGAAAACTATCTTCACGAAGGATTGAAGCAAATTCACCTAGGCAGTTTCTTTCAAATTCATCGTCTGGAGGATCTTACCTTGAAAACGCATTTTCTTCATTTTTGCCTTAGAAAATTTTCAAATTTCCCTTAGGAAAATTCATCAATCCAGTGCCCATCGAAATCTTCATCCCAAAATCCCCGACAGGCTGTGGAAGACCTTAAAATCAACTCCTCATCGGCAATCTTCGATACCCAGAAGAAAATTTTCCCCAGAACGTGTCGAATTCATGGGTACCCAACGAACGGGTTCATTTAATTTTCTTGAATTTTGAACCTTAGAAAATTATTTCCCTGCGAAATTTAAATCCGCTCTTCACATCTGTGAAGATTTCTTGTTGCTCTGACTTGGAAAAATTTTATCGACCTGTGCAGCTAACATTCACCAACTTCACCTCTGGCAATTCTACTCGTGCCTCAGGAAAATTCCATCATCTCTCCAGACTTAGGCATTTTTCTAAGGGAGAAAAATATTTTGTGCCTTAGAAATTTTTTGAATCACTTCGAAAATTTTGCCTCAAAAATTTTTATTTTTACTCAACTTTGATCATCTTGCGCGTGAGGGAAAATCAACTTACTTAGAAAATTTTCCTTGAAGGCGCATCACACTTAATTTATTTTTCATCTGGCATGCATTATTCATCCTTTGTATTTTATTCTCTATATAAAATTTCCAACGTCCTAGCAATCATCTTGTCACTCATCTTATATTTTATTTCACACTTGAGAAGAATCACGCCTAGAATTCATCACCTTTCACCACGCCTAGGAAAAATCTTCTAAGACTTACCACCTTGGGCGCCTTTTGCACATGATGGAGGATAACGCCCAGCATTTATCTTGAGTTTACCACGCCTTGAAGTATTTTTAACCACATTTTACCTCATTTACCAGCTTCATTTACTTTTATCATCCTAACTTGGGCGCATTTAGGCATGCAAGGAGGATGGGCGCAAATTTGAGGTGGTGGAGGATGAAATACGTTGACCCTTTGACTTACTCTTGCTTGCTTTGATTCATGGGCGCATTTTGCATGTATAGAGGGATGAAACTTCAAGCGCCACCTTGACTTCCTTATTTTGTCTTTACTTGCCATGCTTTGGGTGCATTTTCATGTAGGAGGAGGACGAACTTCAAGTTGGGCGCATTTTGAGGGGTGAGGCGGATTTCTCATGCCTTAGAAACTATTTTTTAGCATCTTGCTGTCATGTGGGCGCATTCGGCCTATGCTGAAGGATGAATATCTTTGACTTCCTTGACCTTTCTTTCCCTTGGGCGCATTTTGCCCTGTGTGAAGGATGAACTCACACTTAGAATTTTTTTTTTTTATGCCTCCTGTAGCTGGGCAGATTTCACATGTGTTGGAGGATGAAAATAAACACTTAGAAAATTTTAAAACTTTCTCCTGAGTTCCCTTGGGCGCATTTTGCTATGCCAACAGGATAAACCTTGTTGACTTTCATTGACCACTTGTGCTTTGGGCGCATTTTGCCCCTGATGAAGGATAAACTTGCAACTTAGAATTTTTTATGCCTCCTCATCAACTGGGCGCATTTTGCCATGGCTACTGGATGAAGTTCCAGACTTAGAATTTTTTCCTCGTTTTTCGCCAGTATTCCATGCCCTGCTATTTATAGTAAGTCCTTTGAATTTGCATCTCTGAAGCTCGGATTGATTTGAAATTTTACACACTGCATCCTTATCACCTCGTCGTTCTGTTGACACTGCCATTTTTAGCTGACCTGCTATTTTTAGCCTGTTTCTGAAGGTGGTTTACTATAAATAGTAAGCTCTTGATTCTGATAGCTCCACTGCTCCGATAGTCTTGAAATTTGGATGAGGCGCTCCTCACCACGTGACCTGTTGGCTGACACTGATGCATGCAGCTGATTTGCTATTTTTAGCATGTTTCCAATCTGATTACTATAAATAGTAAGTGCCCCGTTTGACTTGAAATTTTACCAGCAGATAGCCTGAAGAACGCTGATCGTGGTGGTTTACACCGGATTTTGAAGATTTTGACTTTTGATGCCTATTTTTAGGCTCCGAAGCTGGAAACCCTAATTTGCATTGCATGCGTATCAAAAGATCTATGTTTGCGTTTCTGCGTCACTGCGATCAACTTGTGAATCTGAACTGCTGGGAAGCGGCTGCCGGGACACACCTGCTAAAAATAGCAAGTTCCTTACTGGGTGATTATCTTCGTTTGCATGTCATACCATCGCGAAGCTCTCGAAAAACCCATCATAAATCACCTGACATGCAAAAGAAACCTTGACATGCAAACCCTAAAAATAGCCTCGGAAGGCTGAATCCTGAAAGTGGTCATCTCGACTTGCATGTTACATCATCGCAAGATCTTGAAAAACCCAGAAGGAATATCCAGACATGCAAAGAAAAACTTTGCATTTGGACCCTGAAATTCGTGCCGGAAGTCGGACTGCTAAAAATAGTAAGTTATCTGTTTTCGCTCAAATTTTGCACGAATAGTCTGATATGCTCTGAATCTGTGTGACTGTCGGAACCTCAAAAGTGCTGACAAATTGCCCTGAATTGTGCACTTACTAAAAATAGTAAGTACCTCGGAATCTGATAAATTTTTGCTGAGAGCCTGCTGGAAGCATACTGACAAGAACGTTAAGCTCAAGTTTCAAGTTATTCACCTCGTTTGACTTCAAATTGGCTGGAAAGACTCAAACCCTAATTTCAGACTTGGCCAAATTCATGTTGAAGCTTGCAGACGGGAACGTCCCCAGGAAGCAGACCATAGAAAAGAGACAGACGGAGAGAGAGAGACACAAAAACCAAAGCCAAAATGACCAGAATGGAGCAAAAATTAGGGGTCCCCATCTTGAATGGGGCGATGTGTGAAAAGGTCACAACATGACCTTCTAACATCATTTTAACAAGATTAAGACTCAATTAAGCAAAATGCCTTAGTGAAGCAAAAAATTTGGTTTTGGGTACAACACTATTTTTAGCAATTGCTATAAATAGTAAGTATATTTTTAGTAATTGGGCTTAGACCCATAGTGTTCTCAGCAGTATTATTTCTATGGCGGCATTGGAGAGCCTAAGGTTGGATTATTTGATATTTGCTTTTTATCAGCCACTTAAGTTATTTTTATAACTTAAGTGAGGGGGTAGGTGGTCATTGAAAAGTACCTTAGTGCCTAATGTGATAACATTGTTTTAAAAGGAAACAAAAGAAAAATAGTCTTCTTATGAGCATAGATGCCCGAGGTATTTTGAATTTAAATAAAATAAAAAGGACCCCTTGGCCTAGTTGCACAACATTTAATTAAAAGAGGGGCCATATATTTCAAGTGGATGCCTAGAAAAGAGGTTTATTTATCATTTTTAAAGGCTAATGCTATGCCTTATAAGGTGGGATGCCTAGTTTGGGCTTAATATCAATTTTAAATTAAAAATCAAAATTGGAATTTTGGAGGCAAAAAGTTGGACGCCCTCTTGGGGTAATTTCATGTCATTTCATAAAGTGAAATGAGAGGTAAATATATTCAAATTCAAATGCAAGTTATCGTGATTCTTCCCTCACTTTATAAATATGAGTTTGAGCTCTCATTTGCATATGGGAATTTTGGCAACTTAAGGAGAGACTTTGCTGGAATTTCTCCAAGATTCGAAAACCGCTGGTTGAGAACGAAAACCCTCTTCTCACATTGCTGGTTTCAATGATGAGAGACCACCCTAGATGGAGGGAGTGTTTCTACATCAGGAATCACCATTGCTTTCAAGAGTTTGATTGTTCTAGGATTCTAATATGAAGATTGATGAAGTTTTCTAATATGGGTATCTAGTTTTTGGTGTGTTCAATTCTTGGCTTCATTTTGGTGGTGATTTTGGGGCTATTTTCAGAGGTCTGATTGTTTTTCCAGAATTTTGGAAATTACCTTTTTGACAAGGTCTGAAAGTGAATACTATTCATAGCTTTGTGCACACTTGGAGTATTGTTTTGGGTTTTTGCTCAATGGATTCCTCTCATCTTGGCGCCCCATTTCAAGTGCTTATTTGAATTATTTGTTGGAGGGCTGATTTTTAAGGGAAGATTGCCCTATCTAGGAGCCTTGCCATTTGGTGTTCCAGAGATAAGGGTCTACTGATGTATAGACTCTTAATTCTACTTTTCTGGGTGTTTGAGTAGCTGGTTTATGGTGTGGGAATCAAAGGGTGCTTTGGCATTTCACATATGTGGCATGTAGTGCAAGTTGATGTCAAGTTGCTGCTGCTGTTTGAACATTTCCAGGTCTGAAAAAACATATTGTACCAAGTCTGATTGGTCTGATAACATTGGCACTTATCATATGTTGTTATTTCAAAATGGAAAGCAATGTTCTTCTTAGTACTTTCCTTCTTTATGCAATATTCTCTATGTTTGACATGCATCTATGAAAAAACATTGAAAACAAGCAAACCAAATACATCAACAAAAAAACACAATCAGCATACAGGGTTATATGTCAAAAAATAAAATCAGGGGTGTACATTACAGTGGTATCAAAGCTGGTTTTTTTTGCCAGCTTGTTGGTGTATGAACTTCTATTGCAAAATTTCAGCAATTGCATGTCATTTTTCAGTGGCGAATCATGGATGATAGAATGTGCAAACCAAATTTATATCAATTTTGCTGATTAGGTATCAAACTTGAGGAACCACATCTATTGAAAGGGACACTCCTTTGCACGTAGGAAGAAGCAGAGAAATGTTTATCCAAGGTAAATCAACCTCCCTCTAGCATGATGAAAATTTTGATGAGACCATTCATTGACTCGTTGGGAAATCTAGAACTTTTGAAACACCATGATGAGAAGGTTAGACTACTAGTTATCATATGCATCAGTGAAATCACATGGATAATTGTGCCAAAAATTCCATACAATGATGACATCACGAGGATAGTGTTTCAGCTAGTTATAGAAATTTTCCAGAAGTTAGATGAAATCAGCAATACCAATTTTGCTAAGAGGGTTATTATTCTTGAGACGGCTGCAAAGGCTAGGTTATGTGTCTTGATGTTGGATCTTGGTTGCCATGATCTTATTGTGAAGATGTTTCAATACTTATTTTTAACCATCACGAGGTCACATTCTAGTAATATTGTTGTTGCAATGCAAACAATCATGACAACAATCATAGATGAGAGCGACTGCATTCCTCAACAACTTTTATCAGTTTTGCAATATTATGTGTACGAAGGTGGATGGATGATAACATCAAGTGTGAATGCATTAGTACAACAGGTGGTTGACCAATCTGGGCATAAGTTGAAATCATACTTTGCTAAGATGACAGCTAATCTAGAGAAAGATTTACAAAAAGAGGAGTTCAAATCAAAAGAAGTTGATGACAAGAATGCCTTACCTCATGACGGGTGTTTGATAAACCCCTAGGTTGATTCCTTGGAGGCGCATGCATCTATACTTATTGAGGATGTGTGCAATGAGATTGATAAAATTGCAGCCATGAATACTCCTTTAGAGCTATCCAATGAAGTTGTAGACACTAGTAACAAGGTTGGCATCATTGAGATCATTAATACATATTTGGATGATGGGCTTGTTGGAGGAAAAATGGATGAAGCTTTCAAAACAACAAACAATGATGATTACAATGATGGAGACATAGGTGGTTTTGGTTTTGACTTCCAAACTCAACTTATGGAGAGAGATATTTACGTTGACATCAGTATTGGTGAGTTGGGAAGTGACTTATTTAGAGAGACAACATCCCAAGAGAAGCACAGTGACCACATATTCTCTGAACATAGCAATCAGCATTTTAACACATGGGATCCTGGTGTGTTGACACCAAAGTATGATGAGGATCCTACAAGGAAAAAATTTCCTTTTGATTGTGATGATCTTTTGATTCTTGAGCACAATGCATGCATGGAAGATGGCATTGATGGTGTTGATTCTTTTCTTGAAAACAAACCTGATTCATCAACACATGAAGTTGATTCTGAAAAGTGGTTTAGTGGCTTTGACGATTTGGATTCACAGTTTACTACTAAAAATGATAATGGGAAGGCTTCGGTGATTTGGGACAACCTTGGAGTCATTATTGAAAGGAACGAAGGGTTTGATTATAGTATTCATCATAGCAGCAGTTCATTTCCTTCGCATGAGCATGATTGGGAAAATCAATTTGTGGTAATTGCTGATAACCCATTGTTTGAGATGGATGTTGATATGGCATATGACAATCCACTCTTTGGGTTGGATGGTGGGACTACTTCTGGTTGTAGCATTGCTTTTGGTGAAAGTAGCAAGGTATGGGATCCAAGAGAAGATTCAGAACTTGATTTGGAGTGTGGTTTTCAGTGTGATTTTGATTAAGTTCACATTATGAGGTGATTGGTTACCCTCCTGGGAGACCACCAGATATGAAAAGTGTGGAGGAGACAAAGGAAGATTGCATAAGGAGTGTTGTGACACTAGGAGACGTAGTATCTTCATGGGATGAATTGATTCATGAAAACTTTTTCATTTCTGTAATGTCCCCATTTTGCAAGCATCAGAGTTCGTAAAGATTAGCCTATCAGTTGACCCTCGTAGGCTAACGGTTATGGATAGAGGGTCTTCTGTGGCAGTTACCGGTGATTTAGAGACATTACTCTTCAGGTGAATCTAGGTTTTGGCCTTTGCACAGGTTATTTGACTCAGATTGGCACACTTACTATTTATAGTAAGTTACTATTTTGGGAGAGTCAGGGTTCCTATTAATAGAAAGACACCTGAGCAAAGCATTTTGGCAATGTCGACCTTGATCAGGCCTTTGCAGCTGTTTCTAGACTCAGTTTCACATACTATTTATAGTAAGTCACTGTTCAGGGTTTCTATTTTTAGACAGGCATCCGATTACATGGAGAACAGGGAGAGTCGACTCCTGACTCAGACGGCTTAGCAATCAGACAAGTACATCAAGAGATATTAAAGTTTAAGTGACTTAAGTGATTTATTTAATATTTTAATATTATTATAAAGTTATAAAGTAACTTTAATATAATAAAGTCACTTTAATATAATAAAGTGCGTTAAGTGAGTAATTTAATGTGGGAATAAATCTTTTATCCCACATTGGCCAGGAAGGTGTTTGAGCTCTCTTAAGGAAAGAATAAAAAGAGAGGCAAGAGCTCATTCTCGATATCCAGTTGATGAATATTATTTTGATTGAATTTTATTGTGGAGCTTAGGGCTTTTACAGTTTTCTTCTTTGATCATAGGAAACGAAAACTTCCTATTGATAGCATAACTAAGGGAGTGAAAGATCTCTTGAAGGGTTGCAATTTGAGGAGAGGATAATTTAGTCCTTTCATTTGTGCAAATTGGTGAAGTTTTTCACAAGGGTTTGAATAAAATTGCTACAGTAGCCGTAAACAGTGATTCGCTACAGTACCTCAGGAACAGTGCCCGCGCTACAATGCCGCTACAATATAATTCTGATTTGCAAGGGTTTAAAGAATATCAAATATCTATGGGGAAGCTGTTAGTCATGAAACCAAGACATTATATCTATTGTTGTTGAAGTCTGATTAGTTTTGGGCTGAGGTCTGGACGTGTTTGCTAGTAAGGCTGAAAGTCTCACTTTGGCCACTATTCTCCATTATGGGCGCTTTCACCAGGTCTGATTGTAGTATACATATTAACATGCATGAACATTAGTTGTTTCTTGTAAAATCTGCTAAGAAGTTTGAAGATATCATCTTGCTGATTATTAATTCTGAGAAATCTGTACATGCAAATCAGCCAATAAATTACTTAGAAAATGTTTGTTTAAAGACTGTAATACCATATTTGCTTTGGCTACGATTTGGAACCCTTGATAGCATTGACTCTAGACCGAGTAGAAGAATGTAATGAATGTATTGCTGTTCAGTCAGCTGTCATAGGTTGCAAACCTTATACTTACTGTTGTTCATCACCGAGTCATTAGCTGAGTTGGTACATGTAAGTGTTTCTAGGCAGTTCTAATTGCATAATCAGTCATTATTCATTCTCAGAAATTTGCAGGTGCACTGCTGTTCAAGTATCAAGGGCATGTCATAGTGTTGTTAGTATTGCAAGCTCTATGTCTGTTTCACGCCAAGCGTTTGTCTTAATGCTAAGAGCCGGAAGTAATCATTTACATTTGAAGTTGCATGATAAATGTTTGAAGAAATACCCATACTGCTGTAGATGATATTTGTAATCAGATTTGGGCATAGTGAAAGATTTACATTGTAAGCCAAGAGTCTTGGCATGATTACATTGTCACATATGTTGGAATTGCATTACAATAAAGGAGTCAAGAATGGAGTCTCATATTCCATGTAATGATCATTTGAATAGTTCGTTAGTAGATTGTATTGGCTGTAGGTGCACATTTTGCGTGTAGAAATCATACATAAGCATTGTAAAAGATGAAATTAAGTCATTGATGCATCTAGGATATAGTTTATGCATTGTAGTTTTGATTTCCAAGCAATTATATCAGACTGATAACTCAGACCAGCAAGCTGGGAAGTTTGCATTCGAATTGTTTGACGAAATTTCAAGGGAACAAAGAAGAGTTTTTGAGTCAGCTTAGGCTAGGCTCATCACAATTTCTGAATTTGAAAGGTTTCCAAATAACGCTCTTGAGCTTGCTGGGAGTTTCAGAATAGCAGCATTGTTGGAGCTCTTGTGGATGGGCTACATGGGTTTACTAAAGAAGTCACAAATTCCTTTGATGTGTATTTTGATTTGGATGGAACTTGGAGATGTGTTGTGCACCTTTCTAGGCATGCTAGAGATCATTCTTGGTTGGGTATCCATTCTTGGGATCCTCAGCAAGGATTGATGAAGTTAATTGAGAACAGATAGGGAGATCTTTGGATGTATAAGGATGAAAATTTCACAATTAATGATGTTGTTCCTACCTTTACCAGCCATTTGATAATTCTATTTGCTTATCCACAAATGGACTGGAGAGAAATTTTAAGTAAGAATTGGAATAATGAATGATTGGTTACTCTTGGGAGTGTTATTTGGCAAAGAATAGATCAAAATACCTATGTTGAGCTTTTTTTTGGTTTGCAGATTAGTCACTTCACCTTTGGGTTTGTTTTCATTCAAGGGAGTTGGCATCTTCCTCTTTATCAAGGAAGTAGTAGTTTTCAGTGGGAGATTGCTTGGAGGTGTTTCCCAACCACTTCTAAATTATTATGGTGTTGTTGTTGTCCTTTGCGTGGGGCACTAAAATTAGATTGCATTTCACTGATTTCTGATTTCAGTTTTGAGCAGTAGTCATTATTGTTTGCTTCAAACCTTCCTAACTTAGAGAGCTCATCTTGTGAAGGTTTGTGATGTAAACTTTGATAATTTACACTCGGTGTGGGTTTAGGACAGCAAACTTTTGTATGCTTGGGTTCATCATTCAGTGACCTTTGGGGTTGGAATATTAAGTGTTTTTACTAATCTTCATGGTTGTATCAGATTAGTACAGAGAAGACATGTTAGATCCACATGGTGTCATGTTGGTGAGTTTGTTGAACTCTTGCAAAGGATTGTTTCCCTTTTTGCAAGAAGATTGGAGGAGTTTGCATCTACAGTTATGACTTTGCATGATACCTTGAGGAGGTATATTGAGGAGTATGGTTATGAATTGCACAAATATTTTTTCCAGTTACCCAAGATCATGTTAGGTATTTGGATTATAGTCATGGACACTACCGGGATGCTTTAGAGGGAGATGTTTCATGGTACAGGTTTCTGCCCTTATAGGGAAGTGCAACATGAGCACAATGAATTGTCAGTTATGATTAGAGTGATGCGGCAACAACATGGTGGACATTGTAGAGATTGACTTGGGACCCCAAGATTGCACTTGGGTTCAATTGGTTTCAGTTGATTGTTATGACGGATACCATGGCATTGCTTGAGGACAAACGATCTTTGGGAAGGGAGGACTGTAATGTCCCCATTTTCGATGTCTGCATTCCAACTAGTTTGGTTTTGACTCACTATTTTTAGTAAGTACTAAATTTAGTAATTGGTCCTGGCAGTAGTGTAGTGCAGGGTTTCCTGTTTGGGCAGTGTATGATAGTTGTCAGGTGAACTCTAATGTTTTGTGTTAATTTGGTGATTTGGAGTATTTACTATTTTTAGTAGTTGCTATAAATAGTAATCTATTTTCGGTAACTGGTCTCAGACCCATAATGTTCTCAACAGTGTTATTTCTATGGTGGCGTTGGAGAGCCTAAGGTTGGATTATTTGATATTTGTTTTTTATTAGCCACTTAAGTTATTTTTATAAAATAACTTTATAACTTAATGAGGGGGTAGGTGGTGATTGAAAAGTATCTTGGTGCCTAATGTGATAACTTAACGTTGTTTTAAAAGGCAACAAAAGAGAAATAGTTTCCTTATGAGCATAGATGCCCAAGGGAGGTATTTTGAATTTAAATAAAATAAAAAGGACCCCTTAGCCTAGTTGCACAACGTTGTTTTAAAAGAGGGGCTATGTATTTCAAGTGGATGCCTAGAAAAGAGGTTTATTTATCATTTTTAAAGGTTAATGTTATGCCTTATAAGGTGGGATGCCTAGTTTGGACTTAATGTCAATTTTAAAGTGAAAATCAAAAGTGGAATTTTGGAGGCAAAAAGTTGGATGCCCTCTTGGGGTAATTTCATGTCACTTCATAAAGTGAAATGAGAGGGAAATATATTCAAATTCAAATGAAAGTTGCCCTAATTCTTCCCTCACTTTATAAATATGAGTTTGAGCTCTCATTTGCATATGGGTATTTTGGCAACTTAAAGAGACTGCTAGAATTTCTCCAGGATTTGAAAACCGTTGTTTGAGGATGAAAACCCTCTTCTCACGTTGTTAGTTTCGGTGGTGAGAGACCCACCCTAGCTGGAGGGAGTGATTCAACACCAGGAATCACCATTTCTTTCAAGAGTTTGATCATTCTAGGGGTTCTAATATGAAGATTTATGAATTTTTCTGATATGGGTATCTAGTTTTTGGTGTGTTTGATTCTTGGCTTCATTTTGGAGGTGATTGGTGGTGATTTTGAGGCTGTTTTTAGAGGTCTGATTGCTTTTCCAGAATTCTAGAAATTACCTTTTTGACAGGGTTTGAAGGTGAAAACTGTTCATAGCTTTGTGCACACTTGGAGTATCGTTCTGGGTTTTTGCTCAATGGGTTCCTCTCATCTTGGCACCCCATTTCAAGTGCTTATTTGAATTATTTGTTGGAGGACTGATTTTTAAGGGCAGATCACCCTATCTAGGAGTCGTGCCATTTGGTGTTCCAGAGATAAGGGTCTATTGATGTATAGACTCTTAATTCTTCTTTTTTGGGTGTTTGAGTAGCTGGTTTATGGCGTGGGAATCCAAGGGTTCTTTGGCATTTCATATATGTGGTGTGTAGTGTGTTGTCCCTGATTTTTGACTTGTTAAAAATCGGGATAACTAATCAAAATTTTGTATTAAAGTTGAAGTTTTTCTTCTCTATGGTGCGCATTACGAGGTGCATAGAGTGGCAAATCTCAGTTTTAGGTTTATAAACCTTTGGGCTACTCTTTTTCCCTCTTTCGTTTCCGTTTTTGTTAATTTCTGAGTCTTTTTCAGTATGTTTTTGGTCAAAATCGGGTCTTTGAAGTAACTCAGCAAATAGGGAAATTTTGACTTAAAAGCAAAATTGCTAAGGCTCTTTAAAATCCCGAAATTGCTTAAGTGAGTCAAAAATCCGAATTTTTTAAGAGTCCTCATTTTTGACAAAAAGTAAAATTGTTATATGGCTTTAAAAACCCGATTTACTTTGTCATTTGCAAAAGCTTCAAAAAGGCCCGAATTTGTTTTAAATGAAATTGCTAAATGATCTAAAAAGCCCGATTTTGCCAAAAGAACTTGTGTTGACTTCTTAAAACCCCGATTTCATGTTTTGATGACATTTTATCTTGCAGAGAACTCTAAAAATTCCGATGCTATTATGATTCGAGCTATTTGAATCCTTTTTTGTTTTGACTTCCCTGCTTCAAGGAGTTTTTATCGACCTTAAAGCTTGAAGTTCGGATTTTATCAGTATATAGCCAGTTCTCTTTTATTTTCTAAATGCGCCTAGGGTTTATTTCATCATTGTTTTAAGTTACAAACTTCTTTTCAGGTATGTTATTCTTTTTTTTTTGTTTCTTTCTAATTTCGTTTTTTGTTACTTATCGTTTTGTATAAAACGTGATTTACTTTTTCACATTTCGCTTTAAATTTCAACGTCTTTTCTTTAAAATGCGTTTTTCTTTCACATGTATTACTAATATACATTGAAATGCATACTCATCTGCCTTTGTTTATTTTCGTTTACACTATATATATATATTCATTCGCTTTTGTTTCATACAAAACGCGTTTTCATTTTCATCATCTGTCTTTATAAAACGCGTTTTCACTGTTATTTAGCTCGTTCTTATTCAAAATGCATTTTTACCATATACCCTTCATATCATCCGCCCTTCATTTCATCCTATATCATTTCATTTTCAAATATGATTACACATTTACTTTGTATCTCATATACCCCCCCCACATTATTCGACTTCATACCAAACGCATTTTCCACTTTTAAAATGCCTTATGCGTTGAAAACGTGTTTTTCATCATTTTATTTTTCAGCAATATGCTTTCATATACCATTTTCGTTTCCATTTATTCACCTCAAATTCTCCATTGTCATTTTCCACAAAATTATAAGTTTTTCCTTCACCCACATTTTGGGTTTTTAGACCAAAAATGCAAATTGGGATTTACAACTTGACTTACAATTTTCAGAATTGCAAAATTGTAAAATTGTTAAATGTCCAAAAAATCCCGACTACCTTTTGTAAAATTGCTATAGTCATAAGAAAAACCCGAAATGCTTTTAAAAAGCTCAAAAGTCGAACTTTTTTTGACATAACTTCAAAATCCAAGCTAAAAATCTCTTTGTCTTGTTGTTTCAAGAAGACAAAACGACATTTTTTACTGCAATCATTCCATCAAGTTCCAAATTCGTTTTCACCATTCACTTTCCATCATTTTTCTATTACCATTTCATTGTCCTAGGGTTTGAATTTCACCATGTCCACTCACTTCGATGTTGACGATGTTCTAACCTTATGGGGTTTTCACCGCAGTCTTGCAGATTCCTGTTCAATGACAGACGAACCAACTTCTCCAATAAGCAAAAAGATGAAATATGAATTTGATAAGTATCAGAATGAGATTTCCCCATCTCACGTAGTTTCAAATATTGACGAGATCAAGGACACATAAATTGGGCATGTTGATATGTCCGAGTTTCTTGGGAGAGATGAGAAATCTACTTCTCCTGACATGCAGAAATTGTTGAGAAGTCATATTCATCTGGTCTCTTCTTTTCCTATTACTGCTCTTGAACCTGAATTCGTTCTTGCATGTGCATCTCGTTTTGACAGTCAATCTAGAACTATCAAGGACGATGATGGTAACATAGTTATTAGACTTGATGCTGAGACAATCAACAGAATTTTCAGAGTTCCTAATGTTACTACATATTATGAGATCACATTGAAGAGTGCTCACAAACATTTCGAGCAGAAAAAGAATAATTGTATCAAACATATCAATTCTAAGTGGCTTCTCAAATCACGACCTTGTGTGACCCGGATACCTAAATTGTATTGGTCTGATTTTAAGGAAGAAATTAATGATATGATCACTCTTCTGAGCAGAATAGCAGGGTTGAAGGTTTCCAATGTGTTTGAAAACTGGATGTATAAGTTCATGGTGGTTATTAGAAAAGCACAACATCCAATATTTTGGGGTGAAATAATCAGTGACAGTTTGTGTGAACAGCTTACACAGGTTCCTACCACTCTTACTTTCTACATGAACTCATACTTGGTTTATATAGTAGCTTCGCTGAGGCATTTTCCAGGCCTATCTCCTCAAGGTGACAGATCATTGGTGCCTGTATGGGAGTATTATGATCAGCTGACTTTAAAACCAAGCCGGGCACATTATAGAAGAGTTCAAGATGCTTTCTTTGGTTATTTTATGTGTTTATTTGACAAAGCATTGGTAAACAATAGGGTATCTGAGGCAGCTTGGAATAAAGTAAATGAGTATGGCTGCTTGTTTCTTCAATTCCCTACCTTCACTTATATGAGAGTCGGCTGCTTTGAAGACCAACCTTATATGCTTCCAAGGTATCCGACATATAAGATTATTCTAATGGAGCTAGGAAGGCAGTTGATGGTAGTGCATGCACGTCAAGTTACACAACACAAGACTAGAGTCAGTATTTCATCACATAATCCATTGGTAATTGGGAGGTATTCTTTGACAACTTCTTCAAGAGCCAAAGAAATGGAGACTGAACGTCAGGAAATAACATTGAAAAGATTTCAGGCCAGAATGGATTTTGATTATAAAAGGATGAAAGACAAAATTAGAAGAGCTTTCACTCATGTGCACCGCATTGAAGACATTTGGGCAGACCTCCGGACAGAAAAGGATATATACAGAATGGATTATTGCAGGCTTACATTGGAGCAAATTATTGATCTGAATCTGACCTTAATTCCAGAGGGAGTAATTGATGATAGGCAGGTGTTAGATCCTGAATATGAAGAACAAGGAGTTGCTAATGCCCCCATTCCTGCAATCCAGTGGTCTCAAAAAGAATTTGTCTCTATCTTTGATAGGTTTCAATCGGTCTTGGCAAACACCAATGCTTGGCTCAAAAGCATATTTGTTAAAACTATTAAAATCAAAGTTAGGGCTGAAGATGATCCAGCTGGTCCTAAAGGATTGAAGTCAGAAATTAGAGAGAAATCAAAAGAAGGAGCTTCTTCTTCAGGTACTAGAATTAAGTTGAAGGTAAGCCGAGCTGTGGAACAACCATTGGAAAAGGAAACACTAAAGGGGAAAGAAGTTAATAAAATGCAGATTCAAGTGTTGGATCAGCAAGAAGAAGATGAGGTTCTTGAAACCTCTACTATTCTAAGTGAGATAACTCCTCACATTGAAGCTCCAATGCCAGATTCAGCCATATCTCCTGTGTCCCCTATCGACAGTGATGTTGATTCCTTCTCCACAGTATTTGTTCCTTCTATGCCACCTGTTGTGACCTTTTCACACATCGCCCCATCGCTGATGGGGACCCCCAGTTGCCTGCTAGTTTTTAGGGTTCTGTCTCCTTGCAACGGTTACGAGAGATCACTTTGCTAAGAGTTTCAGGTCAGTGTGCCGAGAGTTACCGCCAAGTCAGTAATTCATGCTTGAATCTGTGCGTAGACATTATGGAAGTGCTCAGAAGGCCCAAGAGACGAAGATCGACTGTAAATTTGGCCAATTCTGAGACTTCCTACTTTTTAGGAAAAGTTGCTTTTTCGATTTTTCATTTTTGGCATTTTTGGACCAAACAAGGTTCCCTATTTTTTAGGGTTGCTTTTTCTATTTTTAGAAAGTTTCTATTTTTGTAAAGTTTCTATTTTTGGAAAGTTTCTATTTTTAGAAGGGTCCCGAGTTCTGAAAACGCACTCAGAAGTTCGAAAAACTCAATAGAACTCTCAGAAAATCAAAATGAAAATTTGAAAAAATTTCGAAAAATCTGGAAAAAACAAGTAAAAAGCATGAAAAATTAGACCAAAAACGTTCAGAAACCTAGAAAAATCAGTCAAAACCAGTTCGAAATCAAGCAGATCTGAGGATGAAATCATGAAAAATCAGTTCTTAAATGGTGAAATTTGTGAAAAATCTGTTCAAGTCTGAGGTTCGCCATGGAAGAATGATGAAGGAAGGTGTGAGAAATGTCAGGGAGTTTATGGAATTCGCCCAGCAGCTAAGAAGGATATCCAAAGAGCTGGTGAAGTCCGCCATGCATCTTGAAGACCCATCCTTGACAGTTCTAAAGTCCGCCCAAGACCATCCTTGACTCCTTTGAAGTCCACCCAGCAGCAAGCATGCTCATCCTAAGACTACTCAAAGTCCGCCTTGCATATCCTGGGATCTTCCAAAGTCCGCCTTGCATGTCCAAGCATCCTAGAAAGTCTGCCATCCACAAGAAAGGAAGTGCAAAAAGGTTCCAAAGTCTGCCCTCAACATCCTAAGAAGCTTCAAAGTCCGCCTAGGCACATAAAGGAGAGAAAAATCAAAATTTTTGCTAAGTATTGGTGCCTAGCAAGGAAATTTTCGAAAATTTGCCTAAGTGTAAAAGCCTAAAAGGGTGGAAATTCAAAATTTTGACTAAGTACTATAGGATTTCCAAAGAGACAAAGGGTTAAGCAAAGTGCTAAAAAGTTTGGAAGTCCGCCATGTTCAAGGAGATGATGCCTAAACTTCTTTGAAGTCCGCCCTAGAAAAGAGGGACGTCCAAGATGCATATCCAAAGAGGAAGGAAAGTCCGCCATACACTTGAAGAGGTTGGCAAGATGTCAAGGAAGTCCGCCATGCTTGTCCAAGGTGCTAAGGAAGTCCGCCTAGGCATGTGGAAGATTAAAAATTTGAAATTTTCACTAAGTATTGGTGCCTACCAAGAAAAAATTCAAAAATTTGCCTAAGTATAGAGGCTTAAAGGATGAAAAATTGAGATTTTTGACTAAGTATCATGACATTTTCGAGAGGTTAAGTGCTAGGTTTGAAAGGACAAGTGCTAAAGAAATTAGGATATGGCAAGGAATAAAATGAAGTGTGCCAAGCACAAAAGTGAAGAGAAATTTAAATTTCGCCTAAAGTCTTGAATGTCTAGAAGAAAAGTTGGCCGAGTATACAGAGAAAGATGCGTAAATCAAAGAAAGGAAGGATCGTCCTTGGCCAGGAGGAATAAGAATTTGTCGAGCGTCAAGGAAATTTGCCTGATGAAGACATCCAGACAAGGATTTTGCCTAGAAAAATTTGACTGAGCAAGAGAAAATTTGACTTTGGCAGAACAAAATAGGCTCAGTGCAATTAAAAATTTTGCCATGGCAGAAGAAAATAGGGATCTGGCATAACATTTATCGACGGGACGGCTAAAATTTTGGCTTGGCTAGACGAAA
This sequence comes from Sequoia sempervirens, assembly GCA_007258455.2. Classification (NCBI taxonomy): domain Eukaryota; kingdom Viridiplantae; phylum Streptophyta; class Pinopsida; order Cupressales; family Cupressaceae; genus Sequoia; species Sequoia sempervirens. The sequence goes on along the minus strand of VDFB02005791.1, from coordinate 148,356 downwards.
TTGGGAATAAAATTGGCCAAAGAAAATGAAGAGGAGATTGGATAAAAAAAAAAATGACAAGAGTCTTGAAAGTTTGCAAGTCTCAAAGGGTTCGACTTCTAGAGAGAGAGTATGGCAAATCAGTGAGAATTCCGACTTTGGGGGATTAAAATGGAGAATTAAATATGAAATATGCCCGTGCCAAGATGAAAATCGCAAAGAGAGTATGGAATTCGCTTTGAAATGATAAATTCGACACAAAATTCACTATGACTTCAGGAGAGAGAGTGTTAAAAATCAGGAGAGAGAAAATTTGAATTTGTTTATTTTATTTCTTGCAGATGGATGACGACAGGAGGCGAATCTTCAAAGAGGAAGTAATGGTGTGGAATGGTGGCAAGTCTGCTTCAAGCCAAATGGAGCGAGGGAAAAAGGATGGGACAAGCACGAGAAAGTCCAACCTTGCCTAAGCATAGCATGTCCAAACCTTTGTAAGGCATGTTCAAGGCAAAGTAAAGTCTGACCTGGATAAGAAAATGTCTTGAGCATCATGAAGTCCGACTTTGATCGAAGGAAAAAATCCAAGCTCGTGAAGTCCGCCCAAGGAGAGGATGAGAAAATTGGCTAAGTGTTGATACCTTGGGGAGAAGAATTCACTAAGTGTTGGACAGAAAACAGGAAGGATGAAGAGGAAAATAAAGAAGAAATGAATAAAATCCTTAGCACAAGCCAGATCCAGAATTGAAGGCAAATCCACAGGCAAAGTTCATCCAAAACCTTGGCTAAATGTTGAATAGTCCGTGTGAAGGTGGTACAAAATGAACATGAATGGCCAAAATTTGGCTAAGTTTGGAAATACTTCATAGAGGAAATTCCAATTTTCTCCATTATGGCGAAAGCACAGGGGTATTCTTCTCCAAATTCAAGACATTTGAACGGATATCCAGACATCTTGGAAGGATTTCATCTACAATCCCAGACCTATTGAAGCAATCCGGACAACTTCTTGAGGGATTTCATCTCATGAGGAATTGAAAACAAGCTTCCAATCAGAATCAGATGGTGACAAGAAGAGTGTTCCAAACAGATCTCCATACTTAGACAATTTCTCGGCACAAATTGGAGAATTCAAAGAGGAAATCCAAAGGAATAACATCAACCCAGTTCGAGCAGGAGGAAGTCAAAGCAACCAACTTCAAGTCCAGACACATGCTCCAAGGGGAGACTTCCAGACCTCAAAGATTCCAGTACAGGTAAGAAGAAGAAATCAAAGTCTCAAGAGAAATCCAAGATCAAAGCTAGGAAGGAACAAGCACAACGGATAGAGTCATCGGCAGGGAAAATATTCTAAGGCAAGCACGTGAAGAAAAACGAAGCAACCAAGGAAGACATCTAGCACGCTGAGGTGGCGCCTCGTCATCTTCCAACCAATCAAATTGTTCCAAATCAACATGCAACAACATTCTATTTTATTGTTGGTTTATATTTAGCAAAAGGGACAAGTGTCCTCAAATGAAATTTTCTCATTGGTCGAAAGTGACAAACCCTAATTAGGGTTTTATTTTGTAATCTCGGCCGTTGATTTGAAATCAATCTTGGCCATTGAATTGTAATTGGGGAGCCTATAAATTGAGCTTGCCCCCTCATTTGTAATGTGTGGAGACAAATATGTGTATTGTTGCACTGAGACTATTTTGAATAATAAAAGCTCTTGAGCATGATTTGCCTTGAATAACTTCTTATTATCAAATAGTAAGCGAGGTTGCATATCTTCTTCCGCCATAGATTAGAATTAAAGTTAGATTAAGTAGAATTTGCTTTGAAAGTTGTTAATTGAATGAGAGATTGATCGCATTGACTCAATGGTGAAGTGTAGCTCATACTTTTTTCGAATGGATGATTTGCATTCGATTTGTAAAGTTAGCCTGAGCTCTTAATCGTGGAAGCTTAACTTCAGCCTCATTCGAGGTTTGAAAATTATTCTCACAAACCCCTTGAAGATTGCACCCATTTTGCGTATGTTGTCCAATAGGAGGCGAAACAAAGTGTGGTTTATTTCTCTTCACCGAGTCTTTATTGTCTCTTGAGTTCTTAGGCTTAGACTAGATTCTCCTGAACCCTTGTCCTTTTGCCATTTTTTTTTGAGATCCACAATTGAAAGTCCTAATTGAAAGCCTTTAACGATAAATTTCCTAAGTCCTGAACTTGCAAAGATTTTACGTAAGTCCCCTTGTTCATTACCAGCAAATCACAACGGCCATTGAGCTTATCCACACATCGAGACCCGACTAAAGAAACCTTGGAATCGCCATATGATCTTCTCGCAATCTTAGCATATGCGGTGGTTTTTCAAGAGAGGATAGAGTGTCTTTGGGCATTTTATTCTGATGTTTGGTGTGTCATAAAACACGCATCAACACCACCTCAAGAGACTAGTCATCAGTCTTTATCAATAATGAATACTCCCATAAGAAGCTTGCCCAATAACTTGGAGAATATTTTTGATGCAAATCCAATCTTTCCAGCTATGTCAGAAATAACTCTCTCAGAGATTGATACATCAGTAACAAGCTTTGATTGTTTCATGGCTGATCCTAGTCGTAATTTGTCTTCTGAACAAAACATAGTTGCTGTACAAACTGAGGCACCATCTAGAATTTCAGTTGTAACACAAATTGAGACTGCAGTTGCCATTCCAGATGTGACAACTTTGGATCTTCCTGCATGGTTGAATTCAATTGCTCCCAAAAGAAAGAAACAAGCAGTATCTCTTGATGTTTTTGATTTCCAAAAATTAAAGAAATCAAAACCAATGGTTGCAAAGAAAGCAAAAACAGTCTCGCAAGTATTTGTTGACAACAATAAAATGAAATATGCTGAGATTGCAGAACCTCTTGTTGACAAACCACATGAAGAGATGCAGGTATCTAATTACAGATTCACTAGGGTGGAATTGGGCAAGCAAACTCATGCTAACCTAATGCAAGATGCTCAGAGTTCAGTGACGATTTTGGCACAAAGCTATAATGAACTTTTAGCCAAAAAAGAAAAGCTCAAAGAAGACAATGATCAGCTGGTTTCAGTTATTCAAAGGATTACTGGATCATCAGAAGCAATTGATTCACTATCTTTAGTTCCTCCTAATCAATCAGTCAGACAATTAGAGAAAATTGCACAAAAGGCCAAAGCAGTTGATTCATGGATAACTCAGCTGATTGATCAAAGCATTCCAATGATTGAAAAGACGTTGCAAGTTCTAAACAATGTCAGAATAGCAAAGATAAAATTGAATCAAACTTTGGAAGTTTTCAAGCAAAGTTTGGAATCGCTTGAAAAGGATTTAAAAATCTGGCATGAGATAGATCAAGTCAAGTTACAAATTCTATGCAGTAATTCAATCTTACCAAACAGAGAGAAGTACATAGAATTTGAAGAACTTATGACGAATAATTTATTAGTTATTCAAGATCTTATCAAAGATATCCAGGCCACATTAGAAATGAATGATGAAGTTCAGCAGGATATTCTTTCAAGTTTTGAGAAAATCTCTTGTACAGTTTTGAATCATGAAGGTGAATTACTTGCAGCTGATTTAGTTACTACAGAAATGACAGCAAATCTTCGTCAACAATTGGAATCAGAGCAGTTTACCATGGATTCAATTCATAAATTTGTTAATCATCAAATAATCCTTGATAAAATGCAAACTTCTTATGAAGAACATAGACTTGCGACAATCAGATATTTTGATGTAATCTTGAAGACTGTTGTAGTAGCCAAGAACACACTGGGCCCTAATGCAAATGAATTGCAGATGATTATCAGCAAATTCTTGTCTTTCAAAGATAGGAATGAAACAATTTAAAATATTAGGTTGTTTTATGTATTTTTATTTTCGACAAATATATGTAAAAACAAGTTTTGCAATTGCAAGAGTTCTTTCCTTGCAGTTTTGAAAAATGTAATTACATGTAATTTCTTACAAAACAAATCACAATTTGGATTGTACTTTTGAATAAGTCAATTGCAGTTAGTTATCGGTTGAGAGATTTTCTCAAGTTTGTTGAGATCCTCCCACCTTTTTCTCCAAACCTCCCTCCTATAAATACTTGAGGGGGTCTATTGTAATCTTTTATCTTTTTAGCAAGCAAGAAAACTCTGCAGAATTTTATACTCATAAAGTCTTTGAGCTTTATAGTTGATAATTGTGAATTTTCAAGTAATATCAAGAAGTTAGAATTTCAGACTTTGAGCTAAATTCTCATTTTGCATCCTTCATATTCTTATGTCATTTTGGAGCATTATTTTGTGACTACTTGAGAATTGTGAAATATTGCTGAAGAGAGATTCAATTTAAATATCTGCAGTCTTTGTGCTGTAAATGTGAAAATTGAATTTATAGTTAGTATTAGAAATTGAGAAGAATTATAAGACTTTGTGCTCGTAGTAGTTCTCATTTAGAATAATCAAAAGATACATCGTAGTTACAGACTTTGAGCTATTTTATGTTGTATGTTTTCATTAAGTAATTATTCTGAAAAGGGTAGATAGGATCTCATTCCTCAAGACTTTGTGCTTATTGGTTGTTTTCCCGTCCCAGAGGAAGTAACAGAAGTCTTTGTGCTTTCAGGAAACTTTATTTCCTCTTTCTTAATTCCACTGCATAGCTGCTGTAATAAGTTTTATCAACATATACTATTTATTTTCTGTAAAGAGAGGAGAACATAATCTTTCCTGAAATAAGAGGAACGATTGCTATCCTATCCATTTAGTTTTGTTTATTTAAAAGGGGAGTCTTCCCTTAATTAGGAGAGTTTAATCTCACGTGCTGTGGTTGAAATCACGATTTTGTATACTTTCACAAGAATACAAAATTTCCAACCAACATAGTGCAAGTTGATGTCAAGTTCCTGCTGCTGTTTGAACATTTCCAGGTCTGAAACTGCTATTTCCAGGTCTGAAAAAAACATATTGTACTAAGTCTGATTTGGTCTAATAACATTGGCACTTATCATATGTTGTTATTTCAAAATGGAAAGCAATGTTCTTCTTAGTATTTTCCTTCTTTATGCAATATTCTCTATGTTTGACATGCATCTATGAAAAACATTGAAAACAACCAAACCAAATACATCAACAAAAAATCACAATCAGCATACAGGGTTATATTTCAAAAAAAAAAGGGTGTACATTACACAGAAGTACTACCAGATACATTTTCAAACTCTACTTAGTGTTAGGGTTAAAGATGGCAGATATCTAACAATTAAATGCAAATTTAATTAATAAACAGAGAAACTAAAACACACATAGAATAAATCATAACACAAAAATTTAACGTGGTTCACCCAATCCGGGCTACATCCATCAAACCGCAGCCATCCAATTCTTTTATTATCTAGTGCAAAACTTATTACAATATTGCGAATAATCTCGTTTTTCATCATACTGCAATACCCATCCAAACCTCTTTTTAACAAGCTTAGAAGCTTCCAGATTTTGGGTTCTACAAAATCGGATTTTTCTTTTCTCGTTGATTTTTCCCTTTTTCGGTGATGACACGAAAAAGTAGGAGGAAAATTTTTCTCAAGGGCTGTCGCCTCTTAACCCCAGCCTGGGGCCCAACCCAGCCTGGCCCCGGACCCCAGCAAGGATACGTGTCGGGGTGTACAGTGTACCATGGGCTATATAGTATAGCATGATCAGTCGCCACATACCAACAATCTCCCACTTGGAGACTGATCTTGGATGACACTGCTGCAATTACAGCTCCCACTGGAAATAAGTATCTTGGACCCTGCTGCTCTGTTATACTTGAATTCAACCTTGAAGGCCAACCAAAGTTGAAGAGGAGCTTAGCTTCTCCCTTGTCACCGCCTTCGTAAACATATTTGCTGGATTGACATCTGTATGTATTTTGTCCATCTTGACCTATCCATCCTCCAACACCGACCGAATGAAATGATATTTCAACTGTATGTGTTTTGTTTTAGAATGCAAGGCAGAATTCTTTGCAAGATGTATAGCACTCTGGTTGTCTGTAAACAAGTAATTTTCAGCCTGTTGTTTTCCCAACTCATCCATGAAAATTTGCAACCATATCATCTCCTTTGCTGCCTCTATTGCAGCAACATACTCTGCCTCTGTGGTGGATAAAGCAACCACCTTCTACAATCGAGAAATCCAACTCACTGCTGTCCCACCAACTGTAAATACATAACCTATGGTACTCCGTCTGGTATCTATATCCCCTGCCAAATCTGAGTCAACATAGCCTTTTAAATCAATATTATAGGCCCCAAAACATAAACAATTATTGGATGTACCTCTCAAGTACCTGAGAATCCATTTTATCGCATTCCAATGCTCAACTCTGGGATGACTCAAATACCTGCTAACAACTCCTACAACATGTGCAATATCTGGTCTCATGCATACCATGGCATACATTAAACTGCCTATAGCTGAAGCATATGGTACTTTGGACATTTTTTATTCCTCCTCTTGTGTCTTTGGACACATATCCTTAGTCAATTTAACATGACTAGGCAAAGGTGTGCTAACAGCTTTGACATTCTCCATATGAAATCTCTGCAACACCTTTTCAACATAATTAGCCTGAGATAAAAACAATTTTCTATTTTTCATATCTCTATAAATTTTCATACCAAGGATTTGTTTTGCTGCCCCCAAATCCTTCATAGCAAAAGATTTTGCTAACTGTTGTTTTAGCTCACTTATGTGATCCATGTTAGACCCAACTACAAGCATGTCATCAACATATAAACACAAAATAATGTAGCTGTCATTATCCAATCTCTTAAAATAAACACAATGGTTAGAATTACACCGGCTGTAGCCTTGCTCAGCCATAAAACTATCAAATTTCAAGTACCATTGCCGAGGTGCTTGCTTCAAGCCATATAAACTTTTTTTCAATTTGCACACTAGTTTCTCCTTACCTTTGACCTCAAATCCTTGTGACTGTTCCATATATATTTCCTCTTCCAAATCACCATGGAGAAAGGTTGTTTTAACATCAAGCTGTTCTAAATGCAAATCTTCAGTAGCCACAATACTTAAAACAATACGAATAGAAGTCATTTTAACAACAGGAGAAAAATCCTCATCAAAATCAATACCCTTTTTTTGTGCAAATCCCTTTACAACTAATATGGCTTTAAATCTCTTCTTACCTCCATCCTCCTCTTTCAGCCTATAAACCCATTTGTTTGGTAAAACCTTTTTACCTGTAGGCAACTTGCATAATTCCCAAGTCTAATTTTTCAGCAAAGATTCCATTTCTTCTTCCATTCCATGCTCCCACTAAACCTTGGTATCCACCTACATAGCTTCATCATAATATTCTGGTTCACCAGCATCAGTTAACAAAATAGTATACAAAGAGGGAGAAAATATTTCTGGAGGTCTACTTATCCTTGAAGATTGTCTAACAGAAGTTTGTGGTATTTGTTGTTGCTGTTGTTGTCCAGCATGAGGAACCACTAAAACATCATTGTTTAGAATATCATCCAACACTGCATAATCATTTTCTTTCTTCTCATGCTGCAGTAATAAATCTTTGTACAACACTTTCTCATTGAATATGACATCCCTGCTTCTCACAATTTTCTGATTTTCAAAATTCCAAAGCCTATAACCAAATTCATCAATGCCATATCCAACAAATATACATTTATTTGATTTTGCATCAAGCTTGGTTCTATTTTTAGAATATACATGTGCAAATGCTTTACAACCGAAGGTTTTGAGAAAAGAATAACTCACCCTCTTACCTTTCCATGCTTCCTCTGGAATACCACAACCCAAAGGATTAGAAGGACCTCTATTAATTAAATAAACAGCAGTGTTTACAGTCTCTGCCCACATTTTTAAAGGCAGCCTAGCATGCAATCTCATAGTCCATGCACGCTCCATTATTGTTCTATTCATGCACTCAGCCACTCCATTTTCCTGTGGAGTCCCTGGAACCATTTTCTACCTATGAATACCATTAGAGAAACAATAATCTTCAAACTCTTTGCTGCAATACTCACCACCATTATCAGATCTGAGACATTTTAGTTTTTTACCCATCTCATTCTCAACCAAGCTTCTCCATTTTTTAAAATTTTCAAATACATCAGATTTCTTCCTAAAGAAATAAATTCATACCTTCCTAGTTGCATCATCAATGAATGTAACATAATACAAAGAGCCGCCGAGAGAAGATACCTGAGCTAGTCCCCATACATCCGTATGCACAAGCTCCAATTTCTCATCTTTCTTTTGTTTCCCATCCTTGAAAAAACTTACTCTCTTTTGTTTTCCATACAAAACTTTCACAGAAATCCATATTAACACATTTTAGACATGGTAAAACATTATTTGAATGAAGTACTTTCATACTTTTTGCACTCATATGCCCAAGTGTATTATGCCACAGTGTTGATTCAAAGTCCACAACAACTATATGATCTTCTACCTGCTGGACTGTAGCAACTATTCCTGAACATTGATCTTTTTCCATAACAATTAAGTAGAAGGAACAGTATGACCTGTACAAAGATATAAGGTGCGTACTTTCACACCTTTTACTACCACCAAGGCACCCTTTGTGACCTTCCAGTTTTTATCACTAAAAGTAACAACACAACCTTCATCATCTAGTTGCCCTGCTGAAATTAAATTTCTGCTTAACTTTGGAACATGCCTTACTTCCCGTAGTAGCCAATGATTCTCATTCTGCAACTTAACCTTGATTCTTCCATTTCCAACAATCTAACAGGGTTCGTTATCTCCTAAATAAACCAGCCCAAAATCCCCTTGGACATAATCAAGAAAATAACTTTTATGAGGGGTAGCATGAAATGAAGCCCCTAAATCTAACACCCAAGAATCATCAGCATTATCAAGGGAAAGAATCAAAGCATCCTCATCAGATTTATTACTTACCACATTTGCCTCTTTATTTCCTTCCCTTATGTCTCCTTTATTTTTCCGAGACGAACAATCTTTCTTCAAATAACCTAGCTTACCACAGTACCAGCAATCCTTCTTGTCTCTAGATTGGGACCTTCTGTCCTTTTATTTTCCTCGTGACTTCCCACGATTTCCAGAAATTTTTCCTCTCTCCTTGGTTCTGCCCCTGCTTTCTGCATTCAAAACACTGCCTGATGTGGATGTTCCACCTGAGTTTTTCCTTCGAATTTCCTCGCTCAAAATAACACCAACAACATCATCAAATTTCAATGTATTCGAACCAGAAACAAAATTGCTAACAGCCATTACCAAGCTATTCCAACTTTTAAGAAAAGAACATAGAATCAAAAGAGCCCTAACTTCTTCATCAAAGTTTACTTTTACAAAATTTAATTGATTGGTGACCGTATTAAACTCATTTAAATGATCAGTAACTGACCCACCTTCTACCATTTTCATATTAAACAAACGCTTCATAAGAAATACCTTATTCGAAGCGGAAGGCTTTTCATATAACTTCGCCAGGGTTTCCATCAACTCTTGAATTGTCTTTGTTTTTGTAATATTGAATGCCACCGATTGTGCCAGGCATAAACGAATACTGCCAAGATCCTTCCTATGCAAGATCTCCCAATCCTCATCGGACATTGTTGCAGGTTTCTTGGTTTTCCTTTCCAATGGCCGCCATAAATCCTTCTGATATAGATAGTCTTCCATCTGCATCTTCCATAACTAATAGTTCTGCCCATTAAACTTCTCAACCTTCTTACCCTCATCTGCCATTGCTCCCACTCAACCGTGAGACTCCCACTCAGCCATGAGACCTTCCTACAGACGATAATCGAAACACAACCCGCTCTGATACCACTTGTTAGGGTTAGAGATGGCAGATATCTAACAATTAAATGCAGATTTAATTAATAAACAGAGAAACTAAAACACACATAGAATAAATCATAACACAAAAAATTAACGTGTTTCACCCAATCTGGGCTACATCCACCAAACCACAGCCATCCAATACTTTTATTATCCATTGCAAAACTTATTACAATCTTGCGAATAATCATGTTTTTCATCATACTGTAATACCCATCCAAACCCCTTTTTAACAAGCTTAGAAGCTTCCAGATTTTGGGTTCTACAAAATTGGATTTTTCTTTTTTTCGTTGATTTTTCCCTTTTTCGGTGATGACGCGAAAAAGTACAGTATAGCATGGGCTATACAGTATACCATGGGCTATACAGTATAGCATGATCAGTCGCCACATACCAACACTTAGGGCTTTGCATGGGAAAGAACGTAGAAGATGTTTTTATTTGTCATTGATATTTTTGGAAGGAGGCTCCATATATGGCAAGACCATCCCAAACCCTTTGGATTTCTTGTACATGCACTTCATTATCTCGAATGCAACGTTGATGGAGAAGATAGTATAAGCTGATTAAAAATCTAATTAAAATGCTTACCAACCAAGGCTGAAGGTTACTATCTTCGTAAATATTTGCAATGGAATTTGGGTGAATGGGGTTTTGGAATAATTGATTTGTAGGGTTTTTGCTTCTTTGTTAAGAATTGAAGGTTGATTCCTGCTTCAAGATCAATATTGCTGTTGTATTATCAAGACTACTGAATAAGTGTCATTATCTTGTTCCCTTAACAATCCTTAAAGAAAAGGTTTGATTTTACTGCAACTTCTAACTGATGATTTAAATGAGTATCCTAAAATTTGTTATCCTAGCAAGAAAGTATTAAATCTCTGTAAGGATAAAGATTGCATTTTGATGAAACACACTTATACTAAGGGGGCGGGTGAATTAGTATAGATCAAAACTTTACTTCTTTTCAACTTAAGCAAACATAGCAATATTACTTCAAACCTTAATTATCCATAGCAATACCAAATATGATAGATCTAGCAATTAAGAACACACATAAGAAACACACAATTTTACGTGGAAACCCTTACAAAAGAAAACCACGGCAAAATATTAATTGTATAAAACTTCTTACAAAATTCATAGGCGCTAACCCACTAGAGACTCCAATCCCCACCACTAAGCACCAACTCAGCAAGAGACACCAATCCCTTCTAATGAGAGGCACCAAGCTCTTGAAATTCTGCTTCAACACTTCACTTATTTCTGCTCCAATTCTGCTTTAATCTTTGCTCCAAATCTGCCTTATATCTCTGCTCAAGTTCACCTTATATCTCTGCTCGAAAATGACGCAATTTTTTATCCAAATTCTACTCCAAATTAGGCACAATGTCTGCTATAAATCTCCCATAAAAGTCTACTCCAAATCAAGCACAATGTCTGCTATAAATCTGCCTTAAAGGTCTGCTCCAAATTAGGCACAATATCTGCTATAAGTCTGCTCCTTTTCTTCTTAAATCTGCTCTTCTTCTCAAAATTTCTGCTCTTAAAAGGAATGGTTTTGCATTGAAGAACTTGTTTTCTAACCTTCAAAATAACTTGTATTTATATCCAAATCATGCACTTTATCAAAAGTAGGTCAACCAAAATTTGACATAAAATTTATTTCAAAGTAGGTCGACCACCTTTGGTAAAAATTAATTTTAATTTCTACCTTTTGAATCTATCGCTGCCATAAGTAGATGGAGGTTGGCCATAACTAAATTAAATCGAACTCTTATTATTCCTTGTCTTTAATCAAAGAACTTTTTATCACGGAAGTCTTCTTTTGACATCAATGATAATAATTCTAACAATCTTGTCCATATGCCTTTGACATCAATGACAATATTTCCAACACATTTGATTACAAGGAAAGAGTTAATAGAGAATTTGCTGATAATCAATATCAATTGAGGGACAGAAGGATTACTTTCTTTGTGAGTAAAAGAATCCCTAAGCAAAATATGTTAATTGGGTACTCTCTTTTATTTGTGTGCTTCATCCTAGTAGATAGCGGGTTAAGATTGAAGGATAGTGAAGTTTTGTTCAAATGTTTAGAGTTAATGTGCATAGCAAAGTTCATGTAATATATGTAATAAGCTTGAATGTGAACTTGAGATTGAATGTATGATATGTAGACCAATTTATAATGTTTGACCTTGGGTAGGTCAGGAATCCCATCCCATGCTAGTTGGGATGGATGTTTAATGTTATTATCGTGTAATGATGTGCTTAAGAACTGATCATAGTTAAAGTGGAAAGTTGATGTTAAACCCTTGTTCGTAGAGATCTACATTCCCCTGATTTCCGGAAGGAGAAGCATATGCTGTCCATGGTGGATGACTAAGGAGATTAAGTTGAATCTTGGGATTTGTTCTTTTTTGATGTATTTTTTTTGTTGTGTAAAGCTTCATAATGTTTACCATATTGATCTAGGGATTCTATTTGAAATTGTTAAGTATTGATTAAAATTCATTTACTTGAAGAGTTGCTTGATAAATGTAGTGACAGTATATTGTACTTCAAGCTCATTACGTTAAGAACTAAAGAATGCTATGAGCAATGAGGTAAAGCTCTATGATGTAATAGAACATATATATTGAGATATGATGTATTTGAAACATTATCAAGGTTGTACTTGGAGTATGTAAATGTATAAACAGTGACAGGTCAAAGTTTCAAGTTCGTCAAAGTTATTAAAATTGTGACATATATATCATAATATGCTAAGTCACAAGGTTCAAATTCGAGTTTGAGTGTGGAAACACTAAAATTTGGATGAAGTTCGGTAAGGAAAAAATTCAGAAAAAAGTTCGGCATTAAATTCGCCTTATATAATTTTTATTTTTTTTAAATATAAGAATATATCCACAAAATTGCTAATATAATTAAGCATTAATTAATAGATTTGAAATCATTATAAAAAGATATTACATTTATAAAATATAAACCATAAGAAACATGTGAAATCACAATTGTGAAGATGTTCTTTTCTCAAAAAGGTACAATAAGAGTCAAGACTTTAGAACTTCAAAGAAGCTCCAAGTCATTAAGAGCACTTGGCTAAGATGATGTAGCATCACCATCCGTATCCATACTCAATTCTTCATCTAAAAATTCAAGCTCATCTGCAATTGGCACTGCTATGTCTTCAAGAATTTGGTGTTGTGAAGAAGAGTCCTTTGCTGATTTCTTCATGAACAATTTTAAATTACTGCAAACATAGAGAAGATCTCCCAACTTTCCAGACAATAATTTATTCCCCTTTTTGGAATGGATGTGGTCAAAGCAACTCCAGTTCCTCTCACAAGTTGATGAACTTGTTCCCTGACTCAATATTCAAATAGCAAAGTGTTGTAGCTCAAGAGTTTGTGCTCCATAGGTCATCCACCATCTATACCCAGGTACATCACTTCATGCCATGTCATATTTGGCTACCAACATTCCAAACATCCATTCTCCTCTCTTGTATATCCAACATTGATCTCTAATTAGTGTTGCAATTGCTTCATTTAATTCAAACTTTTCAATGGCTTCTAAAAGACCTGCTATAATTTCACAATCACCTCATCTATCGATATGAAATAACTTAAACTCCAAAAAGCAAGCTATTGCATGTAAAGGTGTGTGCATCATTTTCCATCTGCGATCAACTATCTGCCATATCTCCATATATTTTGCTTCTACATTATTTAGTGCTTTTTGAATAGCTTCCTTACAACGGTCCATGCTTCATAAGCATGCCAAGGCAAGAAGTGTCACCATCAACCATACGAAGCACGTCAACAATTGGTTCACATACATTCAAAACCTTTGCTCCACTTTCCCAAAAATTGTTATTTAAAATGATTTTCCCTATGTTCTTTCCCTTAGGACCTTTAGAAAGCACTGAATTTTCCCACTCATTGGAACAAATAACAAACCTCAAAGTTGCTTTCTCTTCAACCACTCTTTTCAAAGTGATATAAAATGAAGCAAATCTTGTGTCACAAGGCCTCAACAACTCTCTAGATGCACGCTGCCTATAAAGACTCAATGTGAGACGATGATTTCGTATGAAATTTGCAATTGCTCTCCCTATATGAATTGCTCCATGTACCCATGGGAATTTACCCAAGTCACAAAGCAACAAATTCAAACAATGGGCTACACATGGGCTCCAATATATTTGTGGGTACTTCTCTACAATCAGCTTCCCAGCTCCCACACAATTTGGTGCACTATCAATTACCACTTGAACCACATTTTCCATCCCTACTTCAAGAATGGATTCCTCTAATATTTGAAAAATATAATCTAGAGTTTTCTTTTGTTTCATGGTGTCAATCACCTTCAAGAACATAACACTTTTAGGACAAGCCACCAACACATTAATCAATGGCCTTTGACATAGAACTGACCACCCATCACTCAATATAGTGCAACCTGATTCCTTCCAAGATGCTTTGACCTCAGCTAATTTCTCAGTCACTCTTTTGACCTCTGTAAAAGTTTTCTCCTAAAAGCCTCTAAGGAGGGAGGTGTGTACCCTTTGCCAAACTCTGCAACTTTTTAAATTGCATTACAAAAATGTGGATTTCTAGCTACATTGAGTGGAATAGCACTTGAATAAAACAAATTAGCTAATGCATCATCCACCTATTGTTTCTTTGATGGTTTCCAAAAAAATTTCAATGTTCCACTTTCTTTCGATACCCCTATGGCCTTGGGTAGACTAGAAGAGGAAGACATAATAGATGTGAATCTAGATACATCCTCTTCATTTCTCTGTTTCTTTTGTGCCTTCATCTTTCCTACAATTGAAGAGGAATGCTCTTTCTCTAAAATAGCTCTAAGTTCTAGAGTCACAGTTGGACATGCAATAACACCTCCACCTACACCCCCTGTAATACCAAGCAAGTGGTTCATTACCCTTGTTAAACTTCTAATAGTCTAAGTATGCGGGCACTTGTTACAACTAATGTTAACACCATTGTGGGTCACATGCTTCCATGCCTCAGAAGTTGATTTGTTCGGAACCATTAAATTACAATCTGCATGTTCCAAAAGAAAATTAATATTTAATATTTACAACATGAACTAAAATTTGTTTAAAAGACATTAAAACAAAATATATTAGATTATTATTTTAACTCTAAAAAACAAAATAACTCAAAAGATAAATACTTAAATATATTAATTTTAAAATAAAACAATATTATATTGAATATATAAAATAATGTATTTGTTACATTTAAATTAAATATGTTAAATTTGATTTAAATAGCTTAGAATCTAAATTGTATATTTTAAAATATGTCATTTAAATTTATTAAATGATAATATTAAAAAATAAAAATTATAAAAATTTATTTTAATTTAATTATAACAAATGCTTAATTTTTAATAACTAGATAAAATAAAATTTTCCATTAACAAATTATAATAAATGTTGATAGTTCTATATTATTAAAAAATACATATATTAATAAATAATAAATATAACATTTTTTAAATTAAATTAAATTTATAGTTTATAGCATATATTAATAAATATAAATTATAAACTATATGGAAATTTTATACATAACAAAAACCCTAAAAAAAACAAATAAAAACAAATAACGAAATAACACATGAGAAAAGTTTTCAAAGAAGGCGGTGGCCTACCTAGATGTTGCAGGAGTTCAAGGAATCTAGCATGAAATAAAGACGTTCAATGAGAAGTGTAGCACACAAATATCACATCCCTCATAGATCAGCCCGCAAAAGCATGTGATATTTGTGTGATATATCACGTTCAATAATACATCCCACACAAGCACACAACAGCTAAATCGATGATGCAACCCATACAAGCACACCAGGAGGAAATGACTAGTGCAGCCCGCACAAGCACAACAGGAGGAAATGACTAGCACAGCCTGCACAAGCACATTCAAGTCAGCAAAAATGAAGAACTGTAGCCGACGACCTCACAAGGAAATGATGTGCAACCCACGACCTCGCAGGCAAATGATGTTCAACCCACGATCAACTGGAACAGATTGAAAACCTCACACCCAAAGAGCAACTAAAACAGATTCGGTTGTGTTTATAGAACTCACGAGCAGCATTTAATAGAATAAATAGATAGAAAACCCTAAAAATATTTTTGAAAACCTTAATAAAACACTTTTAAAAATATATTTTAATAAAAAAAAGTGATGAGTTTTTTGTATGAACATTAGGGCATATTTTAACGAATTTTATAACAATATTTGAAATTCACCCAAATTCGAATTTCATGGTTGATGTTCGTCGAACCTTGTGACTTAGATAATATGTACAATAAGGAAACCTATTACTCTGAGTAATAGGTAGGCTGTGCAAATTTGATGTGTTTAAGACTGAGGTCTTTATGTTGGAACCTTATCTCATTGCAACCTCAGAATCCTTGTCTGTTGATATATTTGGAAGCTACTTGACATTGTTCTTATGACAAGCATCTATCTAAGTTCGTATCTTATGAAAGATGTATATAAATGTTAAGTGGCTGCTTTGATTTAGTTTTGTGTTCCAAGGGATTATATTAGAACTAGATGTGTTCTAGACTTGCTAAGATATTAAGTAACAAGAAATAGGTTGGTGTCCATTAACCATGTGAAATTTTCTATGTTAAGCTTTATCCTTTCAGCTTAGTTGGATAGATTGAGAAGTTAGTTAAGGTAGTGATTAGTATTAGACTATATAAATTATGGAAATTGATATTTAATAAGTCAAGACATAAAAGATGATTGTCTAAGAATGTGGTGTACCCATACAAAAATTTCATAATGTCAAGTTTGTTGGCGTTTAAATTCGCACCTCTGGAATGCGTATTTGAAACGGACAGCTATGCACAGATAAACTGCTCTTCAAATTAGGAGGGGAAGCTCCCTCTTGCTGATGGTGTTGAAAGAAAGTAAACTAATAACTAAGTTGCCTATCTTTTTTATTAGCTTAGAGCACAAGGTTTATTAAACACAAACGCAGCAACTGAGATTTTTGAGTTAAGAATTTCAACTACGATTAACTTAAGCTAAAGACGTTTCTAACTTCTCAAGTAATATGCAAAGCAAGAGAAACTAGAAATAAACAAGGTTGATTCTATGACAAAATGCTTCAATAAACTCTTTTCCAACAAACATCTACACACTTCAATATAAGCTGAAATTGAGATCATAAAAGCATAACACAAATAACGGAAATCTGAGACATTATACCAAGGCAAAGGAGGCTCATGACTTTATTTCTCAAACTTCTAGAACAAAATATTATCCTAACACATGCACGGAACAAGAACTTGCAGCTAAGGAGGCTTGCAAACTTGTTCTTACACAAAACGGACAGCAATTACAACTACTACTTGTTGGCTAAAAGAGACTCAACAATTCGCTATCATAAACACAAGTGAAGTGACACTGAATAACAGCTTGCTGGCTAAAAGAGACTCAACAATTTGCTATCACAATAACTGTTAAAGAAAACTAATGAGCAAAGACTCTTATTTATAGGCAAGCAGAGGAGTAGGGAACCCTAAAATCTCCTTGCTTTTACAATCTAGGGCTTGCTCAGCAAGCAAGCTTTATTTCTAAATCTAGAAAGAAGATAACATCTAACACCTAAGAAAGCAGGAAAAGTGGGAAACGCCAACTATTACATTTATCTTCTTTCTCTTCTTCAAAGAATGGATAAGAATCGTTCCAAGAATAGAAAGAAAGCGGAAAGAAAGCTTCTAGATGAAAGCCGCTTTAAATCTCAATCATATCCACTAAAAAGTAGGAAACTGGGTCCTGATCAGGTGCATTGATACTATCTAAGGCAATATTCTGATCCTCCAAGATCTCTTCGCCTTCTATGATCAAACTTAAAGAATCCTTCACTTCTTTGGCTGCTTTATGAGTTATGTTCTAGAAAAACATCGCTGCCCAAAAGATGACTCACTAATTGATAACTTGGCGGCTCCGTAACTTTATGCTTCTGACACTGCCCCTGATTTCCAACAGAAGAGTATTGCACAACTCTTTCCTGATACCTTTCCTTTTTCTCATATCATACCTCCTCGTGTTCTTCAACTGAGATGATGAATTTTTGATATAGTGTTGATTTGGTCTTAAAATCGAGGGGAATGTACTCCATATTGAAAACCTTGAAGATTGACAGTAAACTCGCCTATGTTCAGACAAGCTTTGAGCAACTTTCTATTTTTAGAATGCTGGTTTTTCTTCCTCCAACGGACAAATCTTTGGAAATTTTTCTGAGATATGGGTTTTGTTTAGAATTTCGTTGCAAAACAACCCAGATCGTCCATTTTTTAAAATTTTGAATTTAGACTGAAAAAGCAGCAAACCCTAATTTCTTCAATTTTTCACCGAAAAAGCTGGCACCTGGGTTTTGTTCAAAATATAATTTGGAATGAACCCAGTTGATCAGATTCAAAAAACACTAATGGCTGATCGAAAAAGCAGCCAACCCTAGAATTTGAAATTTTCTTAAAAAGCTGTGATATGTGTTTTCTTCAGAAGACTGTTTTGAGAGGACCCAGATGATCAAAATTTTGCAAACTCTGAAGATTTCACTGACATGCAAGGAAAAAGCAGCTGCTGCAACTTGATGAATTTCTCCAAAAATTCTTCAGAAGAATGAGATGAAGAAACCCAGATAGCTGAAAATTAAAATTCTTTGACCTTCTCCTTCAAAGATTTGATCTTCTGGATGAAAAAGCATGAAAAAGCAAGGTCTTATGTTGCTGGTCTAAAAATTATTCATGAAAGTCAGCAACCTTGAGCTCTTGAATCTTGAAATAAAACCTCAAAGTTGCTGCTCCACTTTTCTTCTTTGGAAGCCACCTGCAAAAATGATGAAAACTGAAAGGAAGAGATGTCTTAAATAGATTTAGGGCTTGAAATAGCTTTGCTTTCTTTTGCTTTAATCTTCAAACCCTAAACTCAGCTTGTTCAATGAATTTAGACATTCACTTCATCTTGCAATTTTAAAATTTGAGAATTTTGACTAAGGCATGACAAGTTGGGCGCCCTCCTTGGCCAGGGGCGCCCACTTCACCCAGTGTTAGTCATTTTTTGAGTTTTTTTAACTTTTCACCATTTTGACCCCTTACTTTGACCTCGATCTCCAACTTCCAGATTGATCCAATGAACGAGCTAGATAATTCATCGCGTAGCCTAACTATTTCTGAGAAGATTGTTCTGGAGGCGCCTTTGACGAAAAACTTCATTTTGACCTTCAAATTCATGGGAGCCTATTTATTCTAGGGGCTCCAAACTTTCACAGTGTTAGCCATTTTTATGATTTTCAAGTTCTTCCTTTTCCCTTTGATCTTTTGATGAAATCTTGATTTCGGGAGCTACGTTGATCCGATCGACTGACCGTCAACTCCATTGGATAGCTCGACTGAAACTGACGAAGTGATCTTAGAAGCCGTATTTGCAAATTCTAATATCTCAGGGCTCAAAATCTTGGGCGCCCTTCTTCACCAGGGGCACCCAAGTTTACCAGACTTAACCATTTTTCTTAAGTTTTCAACTTTTCTTCAATTTTGACCCCTGGTTTGATCCTGATTTTTGGATGTTCAGATGATCCGATGGAGGAGCTGAATAATTCATCGCGAAGCTCGACTGATTCTGAGAAGATCACCCTGGAGACACTTCTGGCTAAAAACTTCGTTTTGACCTTCAAATTCATGGGAGCCCATTTCCTCCAGGGGCTCTGAACTTTCACAGTGTTAGCCATTTTTCTGTATTTTCTTCTCTGCTTTTGACTTTGACTTTTGTCAGACCCTCTATTCTGCCTGCTGGATTTGGTGACTGCCATCTCCGATTGACATGTGGGTGATCTCATTGGAAAGCATGATCAATTCTGAGGAAGTCACCTTGGGGGCTATACTGGCAAAATCATCCATTTGGGCCTTTGAAATCATCAGTGCCTTTCTCTTCTAGGGGCGCCCATTTGCTCCAGACTTCGAATATTTTTCATTAGATTTTATCTTCAAGTTTAAACCTTCATTCTATATCTTCACCTCGATCTGGATTTGACGGAGAACGACAAGTCGGATGCTCTAACGAAGACACCCGTTGTGAAGCTGCCTGAATTCTGGAGAGATTGAGCATATTTGCAAAACCTTACTGCTGATTTAGGCCCCTCAAAAAGCCGGGCGCCCCTAGGCACCAGGGGCACTGAAAGTTCCCAGAGTTAGAAAATTTTCTGATATTTCCATTATTTTCACTCAGTCTCCTATTTGAAACTGCTTCGTTTGATCTCGAATTCCGGGTGCCTAGATGATTTGTTGACTGCACTACCGGACTTGCTGCAAAGCTGGGAGGATTTTGAACAAATTTTTCTGAGAGAAGAAACCCTAATTCTTGCATCTGATGCCCTAAACAGATGGGTGCCTATCTTCTCTTGGGGCGCCCATGTCAAGCAGTGCTAGTCAAAATTTTCTAGATTTCAACTTCCTTCTTCGTTCTTCGTGCATGTTTGTCAACTCACCCTTTGTTCAATGCTTGAGTGTTGAATCTAACGCCTGGCAGCTGACTGACCTCCATTGATGACCTTGGAACTCCTGATATGCTTTCTGAAAAAGCAGAATAGACCCACTAGGGCAAAACTGATCTTTTTGAGATTCTGACTGCACCAACCTGATATGGAAGTATTTTGAGCCAATCAAAATCAATTTGGACCCTGGCGGACAAACTTTCTATTTTTAGAAAGTTTTGCTAGTATCCGTTTCAAAAGAAACCCAGAAAAATCCAGAAAACATTACTATTTTTAGGAAATCTCTAAAAATAGCAATTTTCCTAAAAAGTAGGGATGAAAAACTGAGATCTGGGTTTTGTAGATTAGGTTTCTCTTAGCAAACCCAGATCGTCAGATTTTGGGAATTTCACATTTTGACCCCTCATGCAAGACATGCAAACCCAAATTTTGACCTTTTTTGACAGATTTAACAAGACTTTTACTCATTTCTTCAAAATGTATAAGTGTAACAAAAATTTTAATTTTGGGGTACAACAAAGTTCAAGATTAAAATTATTATTTTCCTAAGTTGTTGGCTCTGGTTTGGATCCTGAGTCAAGTTTGGGGGGTTCAATTCTTGGATCTGGCAAAAAAAATTGGGTTTGGGTTCATCTGTACAAAAAAAATATTTTTTTTTGTTATTTTCCTAGGTTGTTAGTTCATCCTAAGTCAAGTTTGGGGGTTCACTTCATGGATTCGGTAAAAAAAAATTGGGTTTGGGTTTGTTTGTACAAACTTGATATATAAATTATATACATATAAGCTAAGTCACAAGGTTCGGTGAACATCAACCATGAAATTCGAATTTGGGTGAATTTCAAATATTGTTATAAAATTCATTAAAATTTGCCCTAATGTTCGTACAAAAAATGTCACTTTTTCTCATTAAAATATATTTTTAAAAGTGTTTTCGAAAATATTTTTAGAGTTTTCTATCTGTTTTTTCTATTAATTGTTGCTCGTGAGTCCTATAAACACAACCAAATCTGTTTCAATTACTCTTTGGGCATGAGGTTTTCAATCTATTCCAGTTGATCGTGGGTTGAACATCATTTGCCTACGAGGTCGTGGGCTGCACATCATTTCCCTACGAGGTCGTCGACTACACTTCTTCATTTTTGCCGACTTGAATGTGCTTGTGCGGGCTACGCTAGTCATTTCCTCCTAGTGTGCTTGTGTGGGTTGCATCACCGATTTAGCTGTGCCGTGTGCTTGTGCGAGCTATCTTATTTAACATGATATATCACACAAATATCACATGCTTTTGCTGGCTGATCTATGAGGGATGTTGTGTGCTAGACTTCTCATTGAACGTCTTTATTTCATGCTCTTCTCTAAACTCCCGTGGCATCTAGGTAGGCCACCACCTTCATTGAAAACTTTTCTCATGTGCTATTTCATTTTTTGTTTTTATTTGTTTCTTTTAGGGTTTTTGTTATGTATAAAATTTCCATTTTGTTTATAATTTATATTTATTAATATATGCTATAAACTATAAATTAAATTTTATTAAAAAAATGTTATATTTATTATTTATTAATATATGTATTTTTTAATAATATAGAACTATCAACATTTATTATAATTTGTTAACGGAAAATTTTATCTTATCTAGTTATTAAAAATTAAGCATTTATTATAATTTAATTTAATTTAATTTTTATTATTTTTTTATTTTTTTTGGCAAATTGCTACCTTAGTGGGTAGCACACATCTATTAATACCAAAGCTCTATATAGTACAAGATGAAAGATCCACCAGGAACACAAAACTGGCCAGACCAAACCTACAAGCAAACAAGAAAACAGACAAACATTATTTTGAAGGGGATCCACAAGAATCAAGACTGCAATGACGCCTTCACCCAGATCCATGAGCCTTTCCACTGTAGTTAGCAAAGATGTACACCAAGAGCACCTC
Source organism: Sequoia sempervirens (assembly GCA_007258455.2). NCBI lineage: Eukaryota > Viridiplantae > Streptophyta > Pinopsida > Cupressales > Cupressaceae > Sequoia > Sequoia sempervirens. The sequence continues at coordinate 126,021 of VDFB02005791.1, read as the reverse complement.
CACTTCCTTCAGGCTTCCAACAATCCTTCAACAAAGTCATGCCGTTTACCTGGGCATGCTTAAAATAGCAGCAATACTAGAGGACACTAGTTACCCCTTCTGCAAGGTCGCTATCCGATGGAGGGCGAAACCTGGGAGCCACTGATCCCAGCGAGGCCCACGAGCCCAAATTTGAAGAATCTTTTTGACTAACCGTCTGGGATACCGCCTCGTTTGCCAACGCATCTGCCAAAGCATTTGCTTCCCTGAAGGCATGGCCAATCGAGTAGGACTCCAAGAGATCCAAAAGAGGGGAAATTCTAGCAATCCAACACGAGAGTTTCCAACTTGGAGCACTCCTTGAGCTTACTGCTCGCACTAGCACCTCCGAGTCACCTTCGATGTCCAATACCAATAATTTTTTATCCACACAAAATTTTAGACCTTCAAAAAGAGCAGCCGCCTCTGCATCATTATTGGACTCATCCTGTAGTTTGATTGAAGTTGCCCACACCACAAAGCCTTCTGCGTCTCTTACAACGAAGCCAGCACCTGAGGGGCTTGGGTTTCCCTTCGAGGCCCCGTCAAAGTTTAATTTTAGTCTCCCCCTCGATGGAAGCATCCACCTCACCCCTTCCCTACACTGCTTCTGCTTCAACAAGTTTGCATCTCGCCTTTTTAGCAATGGCCAATTTAGTTCCATCTACCTGTCCCAACTCGAGAAGAATTTGTAACGGCAATTTTGAACAACCACATTAAAGTGTTTCGAGATTCCCACCTCTATTTTGTTTTTAACCTCATTTAACTCACAAGATTTACCTTTGAAAATTCTACTGTTACGCCCCCGCCATAAGTGCCAAACCACCATTGCAGGCACTTCCTGCCAAAGACCTGCTAGAGCAAAACCCAGATTAAGTTGAGGCCATGAGAAGAATATGTTTTTTATGCTATTCTGAAGAGGGCCATGCCACCCAAGCTTTTCACAAAAGTGGTGCCAACAACTTTGGGCAAAGTCACACCCCACTAGAAGATGGCCAGTTGTTTCCTCTGCCTCTTCACAAAGCGGGCACCTGAAGGGACCAGCCATACCAATGCGTTTCAAGCGCTCACCTAAAAGGATGCGTTCGTGCATTGTCGTCCAGGCAAATGCACCTACCTTTGGGAGAACGAATTTACCCCACAAAAGCTCTTTTGGCCATTTTTCATTTACCTGCTCCAAACACTGCACCTTATACCCCAGCCTCGCCGAATATTCACCAATTTTGGCTGCGCACCAGCTGAGGGAATCCCTTTCACCTGTGAAGGCAACAAATCTTTTGTTCAATTCTTCAAGGAGGGTTGCTTTTACACTTGTCTCCAACATTTCGAAGGATTTCCATTTGAAAGCCCATCTACCACGCTCTCTGGACAAGTTCACAAAGGATGCAACACTCTCACCATAAACTAAACTTGTTAACTGACAAGCTTCATCCATGTTGGGCAAGGAGACTAATGGAGCATAACCATTCCAAGAGTCGTGCTAGAATAAAGCCTTTGACCCATCTTTGATTATTCAAGTGAGATGATTGGTTATCAAATGTCTACTCTTTACCACAAAGTTCCACAAAGCCGAGCCTTTTTGCGGGTTTGCAATTGTGAGGATCCTCTCACTGACATCCAAATCCAAGTATTTTCCTTTCAGAATTTTACTCCACATTGCCTCTGGATTTTTATAGATTCGCCATGCGAATTTTGCTCCTAAAGCGAGGTTTTGCAGTTTCACATTCTTTATACCAGACCCACCATTTTCTTTCTGTTTTAAAACAATCCCCCAGCCAATCAAAGGAATGCGCTCCTTCTCCTGGGCGTCGTCCCACAGCAGTTTTCTTTGGCATGCAAACAATTGTTTTGCCACTTGGGATGGCATATCCAGGCATGCCATGAGAGATTGGGATTGCCGCCAACACAGCTTTAACCATCGTTATGCGGCCGGCCAGAGTCAACCATCTGCCCTTCCAAGCTTCAATCTTTCTCTTGCATATGGTTACCGTAGCGTCCCACAAGCTTGCTTTTGGATTACCTTCAAAGAGCAGGAACCCCAAATACTTTGTTGGCAACCTATCTTTTTTAAATCCAAGAAAGTTTTGTATGCGACGTTGAATAGCCTTCCCCGCATTGAAAAAGAAAATACTTGACTTATCGCCATTAACCAATTGACCAGCCTCATCGATTAACAAGTTGATCACCTCCTTCAATGCTTTCGCTTCTTCCATAGAGGCCCTTCCGAAGAATAAGGTATCATCTACAAATAACAGATGCGATACCAGCTACACACCTGGCGCCACCTCCACACCATGCCATTGGCCGACACGACACTTATTCGAAATAAGCCTGCTGAAAGGATCCATCATTATTACAAAGAGGAAAGGCGAGATCGGGTCTCCCTGCCTTAGGCCCTTTGCCGCGTTGAAGAAACCACAAGGGATCCCGTTTATCAGGATTGAATATCTTGGCGTTGAAATACAACTGAATACCCATTTTAACCAACTTTGGCCAAACCCCATCTTCTCCATTGTCTTTAACAGGAAAAGCCATTGGACCCTGTCATAAGCTTTGCTTAAATCCAGTTTAACCAGCATGCCTTCGCTTTTCGATTTTTTCAAAGAGTACACTTCATGCGCAACAACTATCCCGTCTGAAATATTTCTGCCTAGGACAAAACTGCTTTACTCCATTCCCACAACTTTCGGCAAAATGATTTTCAGCCTGTTAGCCATGACCTTGGTTATGATTTTATAAATTGTGTTGCAAAGGGATATCGGCTTGAAATCAGCAAACGATTCACAGGCATCTTTTTTCAGAATTAGAGCAATGTTTGTTATTAAAGTCCTTCAACATAATCAACTTCTTTTGAGACTCCTCCACAACGCCAACCACCTCAGCCCCCAAAAAATCCCAACAGACTTGGTAAAAAAGGGCATTAAACCCGTCCGGACCGGGAGATTTTTCTGGTTGAAGTTCAAACACTACCTTCTTTACTTCTTCTAAAGGCACTTTTGCTTCCAGCAAAGCATTATCTTCCTGCGAAACCACATTTTGGATACCATCTAGAAGACTGCAATGTATTCTTTCAGCCGATCCCAAGCCACCCAACAAATTTTCAAAGTACTCCACTCCCAGCTTCTGGATGTCCTCGACAGCTTGATGGACCAAACCATTTGTGTCCTTTATTTCAACAATCCTGTTCCAACTTTGTTTTAGTTTGGTAGTATGATGGAAAAAATTTCTATTAGAGTCTCCTTCTTTCAGCCAAACTTCCCGGGATTTAGTACGCCAAAAACATTCCTCCCGTAACAGGACTTCATTGTATTCTTTTAGCAAATTCTTTTCTTCCCAGAATTCTGCATTTGACATACCATCCTTGATTACCTTTTCCCTAAGAGCTTCAAGAGCGGCTTCTAATCTTTTCTTTTCTTCAAAAATATTTTTGAAAACGTGGGAGTTCCAGAACTTCAATTTCTCTTTCATTCTACACAGCTTCTTATGAAAAACAAACATTTTCGTTCCCTTCCATGGGCACAGTTCTTTCCACTAGGAACACATTAAATCCTTCAGTCCTTCATGTCGTAGCCACATTTTGTGGAATTTGAATTGGCCCCTAATTTGTTTTTTAACCGAATCCACCTGAAGTTCCACTGGAAAGTGGTCTGAGATGAAAATTGGTCTCACTGATGCCTTGGGGGGAGCATCTGCCTGCAGCCAATCTTCTGAAACTAGAAATCTATCTAGTCTCTCTGCAATGTTAGAAAGCCTTGCCTTCTATTGTTCCATGTGAAAAAACCATTCGAAGTCCTAATATCTATTAAATTGCTTGATTCAATAAAATTGGAAAAATCCATATGAGGCTGAAAAACTTTTCTAACCCCACCACTTTTTTCGCTCAAGTCAGCAATTGCGCTAAAGTCCCCCCCTAAAATTGTGCTTTCTTGATTCATTTTAGATAAAAGAGAATCCCAGACAACTTTTTTCTCTTCTGTTTTAGTGGGCCCGTAAATATTAAATAAAATAAAGCTTGATGAAGAGTCAAGGATTTTTACCTTTGCTTTCATCCAATTTTGATTTTTGGCAGTTACCTCTACTTCCAGAGATCTCGGATTCCAAAGCAAGCCCAATCCACCTACCAGGTCCAGAGCTGCTACAAAGTCTCCATGCAAACTTTGGCAAGCTTTAATGAAAGATTCTGCTTCCTTCTCTCCAAGCTTCATTTCCTGAAACAAAATTAGTTCCACGTTTTGAATTTCCAACTAGCGCTTGACCAGTCGCCTTTTGTTAGGGGCGTTCAGGCCCCTAACGTTCCATGTGAGAATCTTCATCTCCCTCCAAGGGAGGGACAACCTCCCTTGGATCTTGTCGTGTAGGTTCTAATTGATGGCTGGTTGTTTTTTTGTGCCTCTTCTTCGTGCTTCTGTTTAAGCGATTTCCTTCCAACTTTTGATGTTGAGGCCTTCGCTGTTTGGCATATATGTCTTTCTTCTAAGATGTCAAATTCTTCTACATCCTTTTGGCTGGAAGATTTATCACAAAGCAAAAGGCTATCTTCTCCTTCATACTCCTGCGATGGAAATTCTATCATTAGTGGTGTCGGATCAGGTTCTATCTCTCCCTCCTCCATTTGTGCTTCTTGGACTGGAAAAACCGTTTCATTTGGGTTGGTTGGAACCATTGCCCAAATATTTGCAGGTTGGTTTACTTCAGGGATACCATTTTCTTCTATTTTTTTATTGATGTTTTTACTTTGATGGGCTTTTTCCTGCCAGATGCCTCTGTTTGGTTTTGGAAATCTCTTACACGTTGCTTCATTGTGATTTCTCATTCTGCACTTTACACAAAAGAAAACCGTTTTTTCAATTTCCAAACACTAAGTCCAAATTTCTCTACCATTCAGTAGTTTTGTTTCATTTGGGATTTCACTTATTGTCAAAACTTTTATCCTTGCATAAAGAAGCGATTCGCCATTTCTCAAGTCAATATCTATTGTTTGGCCAAACGAATCACCAATCTTTTTCAGGCAACTACCAAACCAGTATTCGAAAGGAAAATTATACAATCTAATCCATACTGGCCCTGCCGAAGGATTAAATTCTAGAGGATTAAAATTCCTACACCATCTCTGCAGATAGAGATGGGATTCCCCATTATGCCAACCCTCCTTCAGGATTCCGTTTCTTGTAACTTCCTCTTCAAACACTGCCACGAAGAACCCCTTTGGCAAAAAATTCAGGATCGGCACACAGTTCCAGGAACGGAATACCCACTCTCGGATTTCAATTCTTGAGAACTTTTTTCCCAAAACCCGCCCAATAACGACTACTTTTTCAAAAATTTCCACATCCTTTGACACTATGTTTGAAACATTGATTTCCTGATACAACCTTGCAGCACTAGTTTGAGGTTGCTCTAAGGCTTCACCATTGCCTTCCACGCCATTTTCCTGATTCTCTGATCTAGAGCGCTCCGCCATCTTCATCATGCCTATCTCTAATTTTTATAATTTTTATTTTTTAATATTATCATTTAATAAATTAAAATGACATATTTTAAAATATAAAATTTAGATTCTAAGCTATTTAAATTAAATTTAACATATTTACTTTAAATGTAACAAATATATTATTTTATATATTCAATATAATATTGTTTTATTTTAAAATTAATATATTTAAATATTTATCTTTTGAGTTACTTTGTTTTAGAGTTAAAATAATAATCTAATATATTTTGTTTTAATGTCTTTTAAAAAAAAATTGGTTAATGTTGTAAATATTAAATATTATTTTTCTTTTGAAACATGCATAGTGTAATTTAATGGTTCCAAACAAATCAACTTCTGAGGCATGGAAGCATGTGACCCACAATGGCGTTAACATCAGTTGTAACAAGTGCCCGCATACTTTTACTACAAGTTTAACAAGGGTAATGGACCACTTTCTTGGTATTACAAGGGGTGTAGGTGGAGGTGTTACTATATGTCCAACTGTGACTCTAGAACTTAGAACTATTTTAGAGAAAGAACATTCCTCTTCAATTGTAGTGTTGTGACCTTTTTCACACATCGCCCCATTGCAAATGGGGGCCCCCTAATTTTGGCTTTACTTTTTGGGTCGTTTTGTCGTTGTCTCTCTTTTCTACTGTCTGTCTTTCCGGGATTGTGCCCATCTTTGAGCTTGAATTGAACTTTTGGCCAAGTCTGAAAAATTAGGGTTTTGAATTTTCCAGCCAACTTGAGGTCAAATGAAGTGAATAACTTGAAATTTGAGATTAACATTGTTGTTAGTGTGCTTCCAGTAGGTTTTCACAGAAATTTCATCAGGTTCTGACTACTTACTATTTTTAGTAAGTGGGCAATTACAGGCAATCCGTCAGCACTTTTGAAGTTTCAATCGTCACACTGCATTCAGAACATGTCAAGTTACTCGCATGCAAAATTTGAGCTAAAACGGGCAACTCGCTATTTTTAGCAGTTCAGCTTCCGGAGCAGATTTCAGGGCTTAGATGAAGAGTTTTTCTCTGCATGTCTGCATATTCCTTCTGGGTTTTTTGAGACCTTCGCAATGGTATAACATGCAAAGCAAGATAACGACTTTCAGAATTTAGTCTTCCGAGGCTATTTTTAGGGTTTGCATGTCAGGGTTTTCTTTGCATGTCAGGTGATTCTTTGTGGGTTTTTCGAGACCTACGTATTGGTGTGACATGCAAAGCAGGATAATCACTTATTCAGCAACTTGCTATTTTTAGCAGATGAGTTTCGGCGACCGCCTCCCAACACTTCAGAATCACAAATTGATCGCGATGCAACAGAAACAAGAAAAATGGAGGTCATTTGATACGCATGCAAGACCAATTAGGGTTTCCAGCTTCGGGACCCAAAAAGAGGCGTAAAAAGTCAGAATTTTCGAAAACCGATGTATACCACCGTGATCAGCATCTCTCAAGCTATCTGCTGATAAAATTTGAAGGCAAACGGAACACTTACTATTTATAGTAAGTCATTCCAGAAACAGGCTAAAAATAGAAAGTCAGCATCAGGCGCCGATGTCAGCGGGCAGGTCACGTGGTGAGGAGCGCGTCATTCGAATTTCAAGTCGAACGGAATTGTGGAAGTCTCAGAAGCAAGCGGTTACTATAAATAGTAAACCACCTCCAGAAACATGCCAAAAATAGCAGGTCAACGCAAGGCATCGGCAGGTACAGGTCAAGCAGGTGATAAAGACCCCATGGCGTGAATTTCAAGATGAACAGAGTTGCAGAGAACGGAAAATCAGACACTTACTATTTTTAGCAGGCCTACGCAGAAGAATTAGGGTTTCCTAACATCAAGGGAAGAACACGACAGCCATGCAAATGTAGAATCCAGCCACGATCACCACACTTCGGGCATTCAGCACATGAAATTTGAGCTTATTCTGAACATTTACTATTTTTAGCAGGTTGCTAAAAATAGCAGAGGCATACGGATATCAGGCATCAGTAGCACAAACACATCTTGAGGTTCAGAACAAAGCAAAATCCAACCTTTTTGGAGCTTGGAATTAGCTTGAAGTGCAAAATTGAAAAACTTTCTAAAAATAGCAAATTAGGGTTAGCATGATCGAGTCACCCTAAATCCGGCAAAGGACAAGAAATCCACCAAGTTTGATATTTTTTCAGGTCCAGCATCAAATCTTGCTTTAAAAGGCCAAGGACAGATCAAAATTCTTGAAGTGTTTGAAGAATGAAAGCGTAACCCTCCATTTGCGCCCTCAAGCTGGCATGAGTCTCGAAAATTTTCTAAGGAGAAATGAAAGCTCCACTAGTAAAATGCGCCCTTGCAAGCTTGGAGGAGGTTGAAAATTTCTTAAAGTGTGTGAAGCTGGAAGTTGGCATAAAGAAATGCGCCCTTGAGGCCAAAAATATTCTAAGTGCTCGAAATTTGAAGTCCAGCTAGTGATTTGCGCCCTACCTTGAAGAGGATGATGGAAAAGTTTCTAAGGCACTCAAAATTGGAAGCACCATGGGTCAAATGCGCCCCTCTTTGAAGAGACTTCAAAATTGTCTAAGTGTCAAATTGGATGCTCAGCATGTGATTTGCGCCCTTGAAGTTCAAGACTTGGATTTTGACTAAGTGATGAAACTTGATGCTCCCTAGGCTATTTGCGCCCTTGAGCTTTAAGGATAGGAATTTGTCTAAATCTCCAAGTGTCGAAAATGGAAGTCCATGGGTCCAAATGCGCCCAAGATGGAGATGGCCAGAGAAAGAATGAATTTTCCTAAGGCGTTAAAATTTGAAGCTCACAAGCCCAAATGCGCCCAAGAGGTTGAAAATTGATAAAGAAATCTTCTAAGTGTCAAAATTGGAAGCTCAGGGTATGATTTGCGCCTGGCTAGGAAAAGGTTGAAAATATATTCCAAGTCTTTTAAATCTGAAAGTCAAACCTCCTATATGCGCCTGGACTTGCCTGTGGGGGGCCTTGAAAAATACCAAGTTCCAACACTTGATGTAGAAGACCTCATTTGCGCCCTTGGAAAGAGATGATGATGAATAAAATGTTAAGTGTTCAAAATTGAAAGTGCAACCTCCTAAATGCGCCCAAGGTAATGTGCAGTAGTTGAGAAATTTTCTAAGTGTTGCAAAATGGAAGTGCAAGGTATGAAATGCGCCCAGCTTGTGAGGGTGCAAGAAAGATTTTATAAGTCACAAAAAAAATGGAATGTGACCCTTCAATATGCGCCCATGCTTATGATGGTGAGCTGGAAAACACCCAAGACATGTAAATTGGAAGCTTGACCAAACAAATGCGCCCACCAAGGAGGTGACTTAGAAAATTTTCTAAGTGTGAAAAATTTGAAGTAGAGAGGTCCAAATGCGCCCTTGGGAAAGGATGAAAACAAGTTGGTGAATTTGATCAAGTGATGGAAAATGAGACTTCAAGGGGCTAAATACGCCTAAGTCATGGGGGAAAGTCCTTGAAATTTTCTAAGTTATGAAAACTAGAAGCTTGCCTAGCCATATGCGCCCTCAAGGTATTAGAAGGCAAGTGGAGATTCCAAGGCGTGATACATGCAAAGTGAAAGATTCCAAGGCGTTGAGCTAGAAAATATGCTAAGTATGGAAAATTTGAACCTCACCCCCTTGACTGTGCCTTTGATTTGTGGAGAGATAAAAATATTCTAAGTATGTAAAACTTGAAGTGTGACCCTCTATTTGCGCCTAGACTTGAAGGGATAAAGTTACCTGAAGCACGAATGAAGTTGCCAGTGGAAAAGTCAGAGAGTGTCGGCTTCACAGGGTTGATGAATATTTTCAAGTCAGAGCAAAGAAATACGCTCAAGGGTGAAGAAATGAAATAAATTTGATGAGAAATCATTTTTTCTAAGGTTCAAAAATTCAAAAATTAAATGAACCCGTTCGTTGCTTACCCATGAATTTGATGCGTTCTGAGGAAAATTTTCTTCTGGGTATTTAAGATCTTCGACGAGAGGAGGGTTTTAAAGTCTTTTGCACTTTGTCGAGGCCTTCAGGGTGGAGAATTCTGACGGGCACAGGATTGATGAGTTTTCCTAAGGGAAAATTTAAAAATTATCTAAGGCAAAGTGAAGAAAATGTGTTTTCAAGGTAAAATACTCCAGATGATGAATTTGAAAGGAACTGCCTAGGTGAATTTGCTCAAGTTCTTCATGAAGATAATTTTCCTGAGCCAGAGATGAATGAGATCAAAGTTGTGAGCACCTCAACTGGAAAAGTAAAGGGGAATACAGTTGAAGTCAAGATGTTGGAAAATCATGAAGAAAGCAAAGTTGTGCTAGAGGAAAACGATGAACCCTTGGAGATCAATACTTGAAAATCTTGGTAAGTAAGTTGAGAAGTGTTCTAATACTCTTCTCCTTGCTTGTTTTGCAGGATGCACGTGGAGGCCAGAGCACGATGACTTGAAGCGGTGAAGCACGATGATATTGCAACCTTCGGAGGAAGACAAAGTTATGAGTTTCACATGATGGATGAAAGTTGCGAAAAATGGCTAAGTGTTGAGACTTAGCGACAAAGAAGGAGCGTTTTCAAAACTCAAAATGGAGAAAAGAGTAGAAGTTCGAGCAAGGTAGAAGAACAACGTCAAGAAGAAGATCAAGGGCAGTGTGAACTCCAGACTTACCAAATTTATTATCCGAGGAGGCAATCTTAGAGACTCTTTTTACTCCTCCTCCGCCGGACAACAAATTACGCCGAAATAACAACGTGAAACGATTTCAAAGCTGGAATCTTCTAGAAGATGGTGGCCATTAATGGCTTCCATTTATTACCCCACCTCTTTGGTATGGGTTTTAGGGCGACCTTGTTTAGGGCTGAGGTGCACGATCCGGGCCATCCAGTCGACAGACCGAGCCGCCCGCTGACTTGGCTACAGCTATGAAGGGGAGTCCCCTTCATTTGTACATTCATGGGATAAAGAGAATTAGTAGAAGTGAATAGAGAGACAAACAGAAGTAGCTTAGTATAGATTGATAGTGTAGTTTGAAGAAGAGGGAAAGCCTTTGAAAAACTTTGTAAGAAATTGTTGTGAAATTAATTTCAATAAAAGAGTTTTTCATTGATGGTGAATTTCGCTTTGTTGTGAGAAGCGAAAAGGTTTCTTCGGCCCTTCCTCGATTCGGTAGTGACTTAAAGTAGAATAAGTTTCATTTCATGCAAGCAAAGGAGAAAATTGTGGAATGTGGTCTTCAATTTGAGCAAACTTCATCTATCCATACCACTAGTGTGTTCGCTGATGGGGAATGCGCCTTGTGTGGTCAACTCGAATATCATGTACTTAACTTCGACCATGATTTGTGGCGTTTATAAGGCGCCGTTGTGATGGTATTTTCATGCTAAGTTGTGATATGAACACCTTGAGCTACTCCTTTGAAGATTGCACCGGTTCTGTGGAGGCTGTTCGAAGCGAGGCAAAGCAGAGCCTGGTTGAAGCTTGTGAGAATTGATCGCCATGTCCACGCCTTAGAGTAGATTAGAACTCTCTAAACCCTGCATTTTAAATTCAGTACTTTCAAGTTAGTTCAGGAAACAAGAACTTCATAGACAAATCTTTCGAGCATTTGAATTCCTTTCTCCGCTGTTGAACAATTCCGTAAGTCCCCTTGAAATACCAGCAAATCACATTGAGCCAACTGAGCCTATTCGCATTGAAAGAACTCTTGGAGTTGAACGATGTGAACTTTCTTGCAATCTTAGTACGCGGAATACTTTGGATCAAGAGAGAATAGGTAGCCGCTGGCTTACTTTATTCCCTGGCGCTGGTGCGGTCACTTTAAAAAACACATCAACAGTAATTTCACCACCCATTTATGTTGTCCTTTTAAGGACCCTTCATGTTAATTTTGGGAATTTAATTTCAAGTGTCTGATTTTTAAATGAAAATCGCCCCTCCCTAGAGGGCCGTACCTTTCTAAGAACATTGGGAATTGTGCAAGTTGATATAAGTTGGAATTTTCTGCTGTTTGATGCTTGGATTTTGGGCGCCTACCTCCTGTGAGACCTTTGCAAAAGACTTCAATCAATTCGGAGGTGAAATGAGTGAGTTATGAGTATTCTACTGATTTCCAGTTTGCTGATATGAATTTCCAGAACTCAGGATTTTACATCAGATTTATAAGCTTCCTGTTTTAATCATATTTCTGTCATTGGAAAGCAAAGAACATTATTGGAATTCACTCTTATCTTCTTATCTCATTCTTCTATCATTGTAATTCATGTTTTTGCAGTTCTTTGAATTGTAAGATTTTGATTAGTAGTACTAATCTAACCCATTATTATTGCTGCAACTACTTGATTAAATTCTAATTAATTACCCCTGGACGGTTTACCGCCAGTGCGGAGAAAGAATTTGTTATATCATTGTACCCACTTCCAAGTGGTGAATCCCCACAATTCTGTGGATGCCCGCCGCAACGGATGAATTGTTTAAATTGTAATCTTTTCCCCCCACTGTTTGGTGGTAGTGTGGAAATGCTCTTCATGGCTGGTTATCCGCCTATCAGTTTCTAGTTTTTCAATTCAACACTTCGTCATATGTTAGCACCTCGCCCTCAGTGGGATCTTGTGTGCACATTCTTGACGTTGAGTAGTTTTCTTTCAAGTATTTTCATTTAGCTCCTCCGCCATATGACAACACCTATCCCTCATTGGGGTTGAGTGTGCATTCTTGGTGTGAGTTCATTTCAAGTTTGGTTTTATATTTGGAGCTAATGCTAACCGAGTTGATTAAGTGCTGGTTATGTGTGTTAATTCATCTAAAAAATTGGTTAGCATACTTCATTTATGTGGACCTATGTCTGTTCCTTCTTCAAGTGGTTTCTTGTATTATGTTCTTTTTATTGATGACCACTATAGAAAAACTTGGGTTTATTTTTTGAAAACAAAAGAGTTTGAAGAAGTGTTAGAAAGGTTCAAGGAGTTGAAAGCTCTAGTAGAGAATATTTCCGGTAAAAGAGTCAAGGTCCTCAAATCTGATAATGGAGGAGAATACACCTCTGGTAGCTTTCAAATTTTTTGTGTTGATGCTGGGATTAAGAGCGAGTTCTGTGTCCCCTATAATCCTCAACAAAATGGTGTTGCAGAGAGAAAGAATAGGACGATTGTGGAAGCAACAAAAGCCATGATTCATTATCAGGATCTGCAAACCTTCTTATGGGCAGAAGCTTGTAGGACTGCAGTATATGTTTAGAATAGAAGTCCTCACAAGGTCTTGGAGAATATGGCTCCGGAAGAAGCCTTTATAGGAAAGAAGCCAAAGGTTAGTCATTTAAGGGTCTTTGGATGTCCTGTCTATGTTCATGTTCCAAATGAAAAGAGAACAAAGTTGGAGCCTTCTGGCAAGAAGGGAATATTCGTGGGCTACAGTGAGACATCAAAAGCCTACAGGATATACATTCCAGGGCAGAAGTTGATTGAGATCAGTAGGGATGTCACATTCGAGGAAGATGTTGCATTCAGAAGATCCAAGGGAACTCATGTGGAGATTGACAATGAGGAGTCTCCTCAGGATATGGAAGTTGACCATACTCCTAAGATTCAGAGGGAGACTTCAGAACCGAAGGAAGACATTGATTCTATTGAACCCTTGGAACCTATTGATGGACCTATCGACATTGTAATTGTTGATGTGATTTTCGTGACCGCACCAATGCAGAATAAAGTCGCCAACGGGTACCCTATTCTCTCTTGATCAAAGTATCCAGCATGCTAAGATTGCGAGAGAGCTCGTGCGTTCAACTCCAAGGTTCTTTCAATGCGAATAGTCTCAGTTGGCTCGATGTGATTTGCTGGTATTTCAAGGGGACTTACTGAATTGTTCAACAGCAGAGGAAGGGGTTTTCACAATTCGACAGATTTATCAAAGAAGCACAATCTTCCTATACTAACCAGAAAGTACTGAATGTAAATGATGTAGGGATACAAGATGCTATGGACTAATCTACGCGTGGGATGTGGAGATCAATTTTCACAAGCCTTAACCAGATTCCACTTTGCCTCACTTCGGATAGCATCCACAGAACCAGTGCAATCTTCAAAGGGGAGTAACTAAAGATATTTAGATTACAATTCAACTATGAAGATACCGTCACAACGAGGCATACCAACATGAAGATCGTAATCAAAGTTAAGTCCATGAGTTTCCAGTTGTCCACGCAAGGAAAACCCACCATCAGCGAGTCCACTAGTGGTATGGATAGACAAAGTTTGTTCAAATTGAAGACCACATTCCACAGTTACAAACTACTTGCATAAAAATGAAATTATTCTACTTTAAGCCACTACTCGAATTAGAAGGACGAAGAAACCTTGCTAGCTACTCACAACAAAAGACGAAATTCATCATCAATGAAAATTCTTTTTATTGGGAGAGTGTTCACAACAATTTCTTACAAAGTTTTAAGGAAAAACTTTCCCTCTTCTTCAACTCCTCTATCAATCTATACTAAGCTACTTCTAATTTGTCTCTCTATTCTAACTTCTACTCTAATTCTACTGTCTCATGAATGTACAAATGAAGGGGGACTCCCCCTTTTATAGCTAGCCAAGTCCAACAGATGGCTCAGATTACAATTGGCTGGATCGCCCAAATTGTGCCACCTCAGCCCTAAACAAGATTCACCCTAAAAACCGCCACCAAGAGGAGTGGGGTAATAAATGAGCCATTAATGTCCATCTTCCAAAAGATTCTCGTCTGGAAATGCGTTCACACTGCTCTTGATCTTCTTCTTGACTGTAAGCCGGATGAGTCAGGTTGCCACTATTTCAAATTCTTGAACATGAAGCCTACAACTTTCTTTTTCCTGCTCGACGATGATTTTCCTCCTTGATGTTGTTCTTCAACTTTGAATTGCTTGGGTTTCCATTTTCCTCCATCTCGTGCTTTGAAAACATTTCTTCATTGTCACTTGGGTTGGGAACATACTAGGTTATTCCAACACTTAGCCATTTCCTCCAAGTATTCACTTCATCTCCTCAATTCACCACCGTTTAGTCTCGACGTTCCTCCTGCAAAACAAGCAAGGAGAAGAGCATTAGAACACTTCATAATAAAAAAAACTCAACTTACTCACCTAGATTTTCTTGCTCCGATCTTTGAGGTTTGAGCGATCTTCGGAACATTTCTCTAGCCAACCTTTTCTTTCTTCACAATTCTTCATGCCTTAGCCAAATTTCCAACCTCATTTTATATTCTGCCTGGGCGTACTTCCCTCTGATATTTCATCGAACTCAGGCTTGAGAAAAAAATGCTTTCATCAGGAATTTGGTCAAAAATTATCTAGGCATCCAACTTCAAATTCATTTGCCAAGGCATTCTATCTTTAACAACATCATTTATTCCTTGCCTTAGAAAATTTTCAAATTTTCCCTTAGGAAAACTCATCAATCCTGTGCCCATCAGAATTCTCCATCTTGAAGGCCTCAACGAACTGTGGAAGACTTTAAAACCCTCTCCTTGTCGAAGATCTTAAATACCCAGAAGAAAATTTTCCTTAGAACGCATCAAATTCATGGGTATGCAACGAACGGGTTCATTTAATTTTTTGAATTTTGAACCTTAGTGTTGACGTGGTTTTTGTGACCGCACCAAACAGCAGAACAAAAATAGTCCGAAGGCTACTCCGTTCTCTCTTGATCAAAGTATTCCGTGTGCTAAGATTGCGAGATAGATCACACGTTCAACTCCAAGGTTCCGAAATACTTGGAACACCCTCAGTTGGTTTGATGTGTATTGTTGTGTTCTTACGAGAGGACTTACACAATTGTTCAGGCTTCTTGCAGTTAACAACAAATATGTTCTTTTGAAGGGGATTTTGTGCATATGATTTGGCGATAAGTTCGTTCTCCTAAAGCTAATTAGAAATATGCAGAAAGTAAATAAGTATTCAATAGCTGATTCCTTGGGTGCCCTATTTATCATCTTGGATCCTATATATGTTACCTTTGGCCCTCATAAATAGTGGAATCATAGATCTCCAGTCGTCTTCCTATGTTTCAAGGTAATATATCTCCGTTGTTACCTTAGTGTCACTCCCACTAGCTACATCCTATGTAGAAATCTGTTCATCCTTTGAAGAGACTATGAGAAGCCATGCAATAGGTACATCTGAGTCAACACACTCAAGGGTTACATACCAATTCTGCATTGCTTCTTGTTATTGACTTGCTTACATGATAGAGGCACAAGTTGAAATGCACTCAGACCAACTCTTTTCGTATTTTCTTAGGCAATTGGTTGGACGTAATTGAATGGTTAAAGGAGTATGTACACCAGTTCTTTTCAGTTGAAGAACTTGCATCCTATTGAAATTGGAACAAATTCAATACAACATTTGCAATTATATAATATAAAACATAATATATAGCTACAAAATAATAGTAAGAGTGTTAAAAAATAAAAAATGCTTACCTATGATAGAGCTTTGACTGCAAAAGGTTGTCAATACATAGTATCTTGCCCATGGAAGTTGCACCATTTATGGGCATCATTCTTGTACTTGTCTTAAAGAATGCTAAGACTGCGATTCTCTAATGTTAGGAGACTACCAAACTCACCCACTACAAAGATTCTTCAAAATGTAGCCTTGTACCCATACACAATGTCTACATCTCTATATGGTTCTACTCTCCTATGAAAAGAAAGTATCTTTGTGCTATAATAAATGGGAGACAATGGAAATGCAAGGATATGCAAGGGTCTGGTCATTTTGTTTCAATGATCTTTGCACCTTTTGAAAAATGCTTTTGTGGGATCATTCTTCTTAGTTGTCATTATGTGTGTAATTTTTTCAATCATAGGGTCTATGCCATCATATATTTCTACCAAACATGGCCAATCTATATCAGCAAACTTGATCATGCTCATGATGGGCTCGATAAACCCCAAGATATAATCCACATGAGCCTACCAATCATTATCCAAGATAAATGATTTGACCTTTTAGGCCCTCTCTAAATTATCCTGCCTCTATGCACTCCAAAGGTTGCTAATGATTATAGTGCTCAATGCCCCTCACATCTTCACAATTTGTCTCAAGATGATTGTGTGCGAGATGCAGATCAAGTCTCAACAACCTAATATAGTGTAAAAAAAATTAAAAGTTTTAAAAGTAGATGATATGTCATAATTATAATTTTACTACAAACTTGAGGTAAATTTAAGAAGTATTGAAATTTCACAAACTTACCTTCAACAGCTCCAACTTGGATAAAGACCTGAAAATGGTTTGTCACAAACATCTAAGTCTCCTCGCCCTTGGTGTACATTACATTCACCCACTCTATGGACCGATCTTTTTCATCACCAAGTTGAGGGAATGGACGGTACATGGTGTCCAAAAAATATGCCCACATGTTGCCTCAACCAATAAACTTGCTGCTCTGCAATTATTAGTATTATCCATTATGAATTGGATAATGTTTTCAGCATCCACCATCTCTATCACCTCTATGAGGATTTTGGCAATGAAGTTTGCATCCATAAATGAGTAAAATCCTTTACAGTTTTGTTAGGGAAAACTTCATGAGTAGATGAATTTATTATGGTCATCAGCTAAGTTTTCACTATTGTAAGGAGTTATTAGCATACTAATGCAAGCATTTTTTGATCAACATGAGCTGTTCTTGGCCAAATGCAAGATCTTTTTCTTATTTCAGTGTTAGATGTTATATTGCAATTCTTTAATCTGCATCTATCATTGTATATCTAGAAATGTTTATTGTATTCAAAACTACTAAAATGTGTTTTTTAATATTTGTTCACTTAATAGGTGTAACTGCACGTAGGCAAGTGCTAATAGGGGCAGGGGCATCTGTGACAAGTATTTTCTCGAGAAACATTTCTTTGGCTGTAGGTGAGTACTGCACTGCTTTTTCCACGTTGCAGATTGTGTCTCATGTTTGCAGTGTCAGCCCATGAGCAATTTAAGTTGTCATGTGTAAGCTGACCCAGTACAACTCTACGTCTGCAGAAGTGCCAAGTGGATATGAGGTTTACTTAGACAGACAAGACGGATATTCATTTATCTACCCATCGACTTGGAGGGTAAGTGTTGTTTTCTCTGATGAAGAATGCAACAAGTAGAAGTATCCATGTCTTGGATATTATGGAAGTTGTAGACATTCAACTGATGACAAATTAAGCTGGTAACAGGATTTTGAGAATAAGACAAGTTGAAAATCACTGTACATAATCTTGTATTAATGAGAAAGCTCTGATACATTTTCAGTCCATCAGGATTATGTATTTCGAGGTCAAGATGCAGCCTTTAAAGATGTAAGGAAAGCTATGGAAAATGTAAGGCTTAGTTTTGCGCCAACAGATAAAAAGGACATCCATGACCTTGGACCATCAGATGTGGTATGGTTAATATCTACTTCATTGTTGATTATCATGTTTCTTGTAGTTTGCTAAAGATAGAATGGATATGTATTTAACAAAGTTACGTGAATGCTGCATTCTGAATAAATACAATGCTGGTTTGAAAATTTGAAAGATATTTGCTAACATGAAAGCCGGTCTCATTTGATTGGCAGGTTATAAAGAAGTTAATTAAAGATCTTTTGGCTACCCCAGATCAGAGAACACAGATTTTTAACATAAAAGAGGTCATTTCTTGGTTCATGCAGAACACTTCTCTTCGTCATTTATTATATTTGTATAGTGTGAGGGCAGCAGATCGGGTAGTAAAACAGAAATATCTGTTGAATTTAGTGCTTTTAGTATACAGATGTTATTCGGTAGTTTCTGCTAATGTTCATGAAAGGCTGGGCATTATAGTAGCATGTGTTGTTCAACTTCAACCTTTTTTGTCAAATATTTTTGATTTTTTTGGTATTATTCTATCCGCT
This sequence comes from Sequoia sempervirens, assembly GCA_007258455.2. NCBI lineage: Eukaryota > Viridiplantae > Streptophyta > Pinopsida > Cupressales > Cupressaceae > Sequoia > Sequoia sempervirens. The sequence continues at coordinate 107,651 of VDFB02005791.1, read as the reverse complement.
GGTCATCAGATGCTACATCTCCTCTTTATCCATGTAAATACTTTACCTAAATGGGTAGGCAGTCACAAATATGGGGGTATTTGATTTTTGTTGAAATTCTGTCTCCCTCTAGATGTGGAAGCGGTTACAATTTTGAGTGGATTTGATTTTTTTTTTCAAACCTCATATTCCTTTGCGCAGATAAGATTATAGGATTTCAAGGATTTGATATTTTCAGTATTTGAACAAGCAGTGAGAAAGTCACGAGCCAACAGGTCTAAGGAATGTTGATTATGTCATAGTGAAGCTAAACAATTCAAAAAATGGCTGAGTGCTATGATGTATATACGTAAGGTGTACCCAGTGATAGGATATGCAGACATACTGTTGAGACTTGTACTCAACAAAAACTTGGCAAGATGATTTTAGGCTTGGACTTGGTGCCAAAACTTGGGGCAGACTTGGCAATTTTTTTAAATATCATTGAAAAGTAGATAATTTATGGAAAAAGCTTCCTATATTGGATCTCATATAAAAAAAAATTTCAAATACACACAAAAATGAGTCAGTCAGATCTATGATACATGTGTAGACAATGAAATAATTAAAAAATACAACAAAATTTGAACTTGAATGCTGATACAAAAGATAAATTGCTTTCATATCGTTAAACTTGTTTTTTGTACACAAACAATGGATTTAAATTTCTATGTACATGGTATAGCAAAGACATAGAAAACATCAAACTAAGGTTGAGAGGAGCCACTTCTCCTAGCATTAGATAGAAACCATGAGACCTTGTGCCTTTTTGTTGTCATGTCTCCGCCATGATTAAAAACATGCTTGTATTTACATGATGGCCGACCACCCATTGTTAAGCCACATATTTATGAAATCACCCAAATACACACTTTGCTGGACGACCACTATCAACTAAAGTTAATATGTATGTTATAGGCAGCAAAGGTTATTAAGGGAGCTGCGAGGGTAAATAACGAAACATACCAATAGTGTTTTAATCATAGTAACGAGACTCGGACTCGGCTAGGGTGACTCGACTCGCGACTCGGCGCAGACTCGACAAAATGAAAAAAGTTGAAAAAACCCTAGAAATTTAGAAATTTTTAAGGATTTATTTCAAGCACCCTTTATTGAATAAACCTTAAAGATACAATAACATCATTAAATAGAAACAAATTTGATCACATACACAAGTATACAACGATCACATAACTATAAAGTACACATTGTAGTTGAGCTGCTGAAGAAAATAGCATACTTAGATATATAAATATAGTCAAATGTATACAAAACTCATGGAATATGAAATCCATGACATCAAATGTTCCATATAAATATGAAATATCAAAAAAATAGCCACAAGTCTATGGCTTAGTGGAGCCAACATGCTTCCTACGAAGGCTTCTAAGGGTCCTCGATGATGTAGCAGTTGCAGCCAAAGTCTTTGCCTGTGTCTCCATGCCACTTTCACCAACCACAGCTGTGTCTCCTCATGCTCTAGCCTCCTCCTCAATCATGGCTACAACCTCAGCCTCTCTATCTGCCTGGTCCACCCAATCAAGGTCCTCGTCACTAAAGACTACATTTGTAGCCTTAGTGATCCACTCAGACTGTGGATCAACCTCCTCTAGCCTGATTGGGGTGGAGTCGTGGTAAAAAATCTTCCTATATCTGAGGCGAAGGTTGTAATGAACATATACCAAATCATTCATCCTCTCCACTGATAGTCTATTGTGCTTCTTGGAGTGTATGTGCTTAAACATAATCCAATTGCGCTCACAACCAGATGAACTGCATGGCTGGCTCAAAATACGAATGGCAATATTTTGAAGGTTCGGTGTATCGAAACCAAAGATATGCCACCAACTATCTGAAATGAGAAAAAGAAACAAAATCAATCTCATTTCCAACTTTAATTTTCAAGTTTCAAGATTCAAGTTCAACATTTAATAATAAATTATAATATAAAAAGATGAAAATTATGCCCTTAAATATATTTTTACCTGGCAGTAATGTCGTTCTACTCTCTTTGCACAAATGACGTGCAAAGAAGTCTCCTTGTGCCTTAGTGAAGGCATCTATCTCGTGCACTATCTGTGTAGTAACAGCAGGCAACAACCGCTCTATCGTCGAGTAGAGCCCACTAAGAATCTCTCTATTTGCATGTAGATCATGGCTGAATTGGAAGGCCGGATTTAGGAAACATGCGGCTGCATGGATGGGCCTATGAAGTTGGTGGTGCCATCTTTGATCAATGATCTCCCAAATGGGACGATACTTCTCCTCAACTCCACCATAGACGGATCTAATGGCCTCTTTGGCCCTAACCATGCCCTCATATATGTAGCCCATTGTGGGCTTTTCCCCATCAACAACTTGTAGGAGAACTACCAAGGGCTCGATAAACTACAAAGTGCAAACATTGTGAAACATTAACTTAAGTGTGAACAAAAAAAAAAAGAAAGTAAAATATGAATAAAAATAAAAATTAAAATATAATGAAGAATTAAATTTTACCTTCATAATTTCCTCCACTGGTGTCCTAAACCCTAGCTCATAAAAAATGCAATCAGCCACAACAATCCCTGCAGTGCTTGTAGCATAGGACGAGGAAGACCACTTCTCACCAACAAACATGTGCCTTAATGCTGCCTTTAACCGAATCAAGGATTGCAATGAGATAAAATTTGTTGCAAACCTAGTGATGCCAGGACGAGCCAACTCCCTCAACCCTATGTATTGCCTCATAAGGTTAAGTACCCATGTGTGATTGTATACAAATTTGCAAATGTTTTTTGCGGAATCCACACATGTTTTGATCCATGGGAGTTTGTCAAGATCCTACAATATGAGGTCAATGCAATGGGTGACACATGGAGTCCAGAATATAGTAGGGTGCCTCTCCATCAATAATCTACCAGCAACAACATAATTTGCTGCATTATTTGTCACCACTTGAACTACATTCTCTTCTCCCACCTCAGCTATCACCTCCTCTATAACCTCACAAAGGTATGTGGCATTTTTTATTTGGGCGGAAGCATCAATGGATTTGATGAAGATGGTGTCACCTGAAAAAATAAGCAAAACCAATTATTCAATAAATTAAAAAACATAAATTAGCCATATTAAATTATTAATCACTAAATCAAATTCAAATTTCAAATTATTCAATGCATTGAGGGAAGTACAATTACCTCCGGGGAAACTAGAAAATTAAGGAGCGTCCCATTTGTCCTATTGGTCTAACCATCAGTCATGATGGTGCAACACGACCTCCTCCACTACAAGCGTTGCTCCTCTAATTGTGGTTTCACATCTGCCACCTTTTGAGTGAAAAGTGGGCCCTTTAATTCATCTTCAGTAGGGGCTTTGAACCCCGCCCCACAAATGGTTATGGCATCAACCATGTTTTGCCAAAAAGGAGGCCTAAAACATGTCATAAATAAATTAACAAGTTACTTAGATAAGTATTGTAAAATGAAAAGTTATAAGTTTTTAACTTTAAATTTGAATTCGATAATGAGATACATCTAGATTCTAGATTCTAGATTCTAAAATTTAAATATAAATTTTAAAACAATTAAATGAAAAAGAATTACCTGGCTACATGGAAGGGAATTGTGCAATAGTAGCAGAAGTCTGCAATTGTTTTCTTTGCTGCATCATGTACGTCCTTGTTCCAACCCATGCTCTCAAGCGACGGTTGCGAACCAAGAGTAGTGCGTGGTACAAAATCTGAGTCCACCCTAGATTTACGAACTCTAGGGATAATGCTAACACTCCCACTACCACTAGCAGAAGTAGTGCGAACAACACTAGGAGTAGTACTAGTAGCAGTAGGATGCATAGCTGGTGCAGTAGCAGAAGCACTAGCACTAGGACGGTATGGAGGCATGGAAGAAGCATCTCCAACAACACCAAGTCTCTGTGGCTATCGAATACTCGCCAACTCATCCCTCTACCTCTTTTTCATTTCTTTTTGTAATTTACATATTTCTAATTGCACTTGCACTTCATGAACAACGTCAAGAGGTGCTTTAGTGCAGCCCACTGCATCATGGACGGGTATGTGTGCAATATAATATTTCAATCTGTTTATTCCTCCATGATATATTGTTTTGCAATATTTACATTTTGCCTCTCCTTTTTTCATTCCGACAAATATTTCAGCATGTTTCCAAGCAAGGTCTTTTCTGCGTGGGGTTTGACTTTGAGACATTGTGAAAATATGGTTTGATTTGCAAATGAGAGTGGCTGCAATAACAAGTAGGGTTTCTAAAATTATTTAAGTTGCAACTTGCAAGTTGGGTTTGTAAAACAATAATGCAAACTCAAAAAAATGATGATTTTACAAATTACAATGAATTATTTGTTAAAAAAACACAAAAAAACCAATTAAAATCAAACTTGCCTCTTAAATCTAGTTTGGAATGCAATGCAAACTCCTCCCAATTGTTGGTAATGAGCTTTCAATGCACCTCCTTGATGGCATGAAGCTTCCCAAATGATATCTGAGGTTGGATTTGTCTTCAACAGCTTGCTGGTTGCCCTACAATGATATCTTCTTTTTCTTCACAACTCTCTCTTCTCCTCCTATTTTGCGAAGTGAATGAAATGAGGTTGCTTTTAGGGTTAGGGAGATAATATAAGGCAAAAAAAAAACTAAGTTTAACTTTAATTTTATGTTTTTTTGGGCGTTTTGGCTCTTTGCTGCGCCGACCGCGTCCAGGGCTCGAGACTCTCCTGGATGTAGTGAGTCCGGCTAGGACGCGGCAAGACTCGGCCTCATCTAAGTTCGGGCTCCCAAGACTCAACAAGCCCTAAGTCAAGCACCCCTGGCCAAGTCCTGGGAGCTTGGACTCGGACGCGACCGAGTCCTGCCACGTTTTAGCCGGATTCGCCGGACGCACTGCGTTCAGGAGAGTCCCGAGCCCTGGACACAACCGATGCAACAAAGGGCCAAAAGGCCAAAAAAACATAAAATTAAAGTTAAACTTAGATTTATTTTGCCTTATATTATCTCCCCAACCCTAAAAGCAACATCATTTCATTCACTTTGCAAAATAGGAGGAGAAAAAGAAGAGATCATTGTAGGGCAACTAGCAAGCTGTTGAAGACAAATCCAGGCTTAGATATCATTTGGGAAGCTTCATACCATCAAGGAGGTGCATTGAGAGCTCATTACCAACGATTGGGAGGAGTTTGCATTGCATTCCAAGCTAGATTTAAGAGGTAAGTTTGATTTTAATTGGTTTTCATGTGTTTTTTAACAAATAATTCATTGTAATTTGTAAAATCATTGTATTTTTGAGTTTGCAATTTTTTTTTACAAACCCTACTTGCAAGTTGCAACTTAAATAATTTTAGAAACCCTACTTGTTATTGCAGCCACTTTCATTTGCAAATCAAACCATATTTTCACAATGTCTCAAAGTCAAACCCCAAGCAGAAAAGACCCTGCTTGAAAACATGCTGAAATATTTTCCGGAATGAAAAAAGGAGAGGCAAAATGTAAATATTGCAAAACAATATATCATGGAGGAATAAACAGATTGAAATATCATATTGCACGCATACCTGTCCATGATGCAGTGGGCTGCACTAATGCACCTCCTGAGGCTGTTTGTGAAGTGCAGGTGCAATTAGAAACATTTGAATTACAAAAAGAAATGAAAAAGAGGTAGAGGGATGAGTTGGCAAGTGTTGGGAAGCCACAGGGACTTGGTGCTGTTGGAGATGCTTCTTCCATGCCTCCATACCATCCTAGTGCTAGTGCTTTTGCTACTACAACAGCTATGCATACTACTGCTACTAGTACCACTCCTAGTGCTGTTGGCGCTGCTTTTGCTAGTGGTAGTGGGAGTGTTATCATTGGCCCTAGAGTTCATAAATCTAGGGTGGACTCATATTTTGTACCACACTACTCCTAGTTCCCAACCGTCACTTGAGAGCATGGGTTGGAACAAGGATGTATATGATGCAGCGAAGAAAACAATTGCAGACTTCTGGTACTATTGCACCATTCCCTTCCATGTAGCCAAGTAATTCTTTTTCGTTTAATTGTTTAAAAATTTATATTTAAATTTTAGAATCTAGATGTATCTCATTATCGAATTCAAATTTAAAGTTAAAAACTTAAAACTTTTCATTTTACAATACTTATCAAAGTAACTTATTAATTTATTTATGACATGTTTTAGGTCTCCTTTTTGGAAAAACATGGTTGATGCCATAACCATTTGTGGGGTGGGGTTCAAAGCCCCTACTGAAGATGAATTAAAGGGCCCACTTTTGACTCAAAAGGTGGTAGATGTAAAAGCACAATTAGAGGAGCAACACTTGCAGTGGAGGAGGTCAGGTTGCACCATTATGACTGATGGTTGGACCGATAGGAGAAATAGGATGCTCCTTAATTTCTAATTTCCTCCGGAGGTAATTGTACTTCCCTCAATGCATTGACTAATTTGAAATTTGAATTTGATTTAGTGATTAATAATTTAATATGGCTGATTTATGTTTTTTAATTTATTGAATAATTGGTTTTGCTTATTTTTTCAAGTGACACCATCTTCATCAAATCCATTGATGCTTCTGCCCAAATAAAAAATGCCACATACCTTTGTGAGGTTATAGAGGAGGTGATAGCTGAGGTGGGAGAAGAGAATGTAGTTCAAGTGGTGACAGATAATGCAGCAAATTATGTTGTTGCTGGTAGATTATTGATGGAGAGGCACCCTACTATATTCTAGACTCCATGTGCCGCCCATTGCATTGACCTCATATTGGAGGATCTTGGCAAGCTCCCATGGATCAAAACATGTGTGGATTCCGCAAAAAACATTTGCAAATTTGTATACAATCACACATGGGTGCTTAACCTTATGAGGCAATACACGGGGTTGAGGGAGTTGGCTTGTCTTGGCATCACTAGGTTTGCAACAAATTTTATCACATTACAATCCTTGATTCAGTCAAAGGCAACTTTAAGGCACATGTTTGTTGGTGAGGAGTGGTCTTCCTCATCCTATGCTACAAGCACTGCAGGGATTGTGGTGGTTGATTGCATTTTTGATGAGCTAGGGTTTTGGACACCAGCAGAGGAGATTGTGAAAATAAAATTTAATTCTTCATTATGTTTTACTTCTAATTTTTATTCATATTTTACTTTTTTTTTTAAATTTTCGTTCACACTTAAGTTAATGTTTCACAATGTTTGCACTTTGCAGTTTATCGAGCCCTTGGTAGTTCTCCTACAAGTTGTTGATGGGGAGAAGCCCATAATGGGCTACATATATGAGGGCATGGATAGGGCCAAAGAGGCCATTAGATCTATCTATGGTCGAGTTGAGGAGAAGTATCGTCCCATTTGGGAGATCATTGATCAAAGATGGCACCACCAACTTCATAGGCCCATCCATGCAGCCGCATGTTTCCTAAATCCGGCCTTCCAATTCAGCCATGGTCTACGTGCAAATAGAGAGATTCTTAGTGGGCTCTACTCGACGATAGAGTGGATGTTGCCTGCTGTTACTACACAGATAGTGCATGAGATAGATGCCTTTACTAAGACACAAGGAGACTTCTTTGCACGTCATTTGTGCAAAGAGAGTAGGACGACATTACTGCTAGGTAAAAATATATTTAAGGGCATAATTTTCATCTATATTATAATTTATTATTAAATGTTGAACTTGAAACTTGAAAATTAAAGTTGGAAATGAGATTGATCTTGTTTCTTTTTCTCATTTCAGATAGTTGGTGGCATATCTTTGGTTCCGATACACCGAACCTTCAAAATGTTGCCCTTCGTATTTTGAGCCAGCCATGCAGTTCATTTGGTTGTGAGCGCAATTCGATGTTTGAGCACATACACTCCAAGAAGCGCAATAGACTATCAGTGGAGAGGATGAATGATTTGGTATATGTTCATTATAACCTTTGCCTCAGATATAGAAAGATTTTTGACCACGACTCCACCCTGATCAGGCTAGAGGAGGTTGATCCATAGTCTGAGTGGATCACTGAGGCTACAGATGCAGTCTTTTGTGACGAGGACCCTGATTGGGTGGACCAGGTAGAGAGAGAGGCTGAGGTTGTAGCCATGGCTGAGGAGGCTAGAGCATGAGGAGACACAACTGTTGTTGGTTAGAGTGGCATGGAGACACAAACAAAGACTGGCTATTGTTGCTACATCATCGAGGACCCTTAGAAGCCTTCGTAGGAAGGATGCTGGCTCCACTAAGCCATAGACTTGTGGCTATTTTTTTGATATTTCATATTTATATGGAACATTTGATGTCATGGATTTCATATTCCATGAGTTTTGTATACATTTGACTATATTTATATATCTAAGTATGCTATTTCCTTTAGCAGCGCAACTACAAGTTGTGTACTTGTTGGTGAGTGTTTTATCATCCACCGAACACACAGAATAAAATGTCCAAAGACACTTTATCCTCTCTTGAAAAACCACCGCGTATGCTAAGATTGCGAGAAGATCATAAGGCGATTCCAAGGTTTCTTTAGTCGGGTCTCGACGTGTGGATAAGCTCAATGGTCGTTGTGATAATGCTGGTAATAAACAAGGGGACTTACGTAGAAAGTCTGCACAAGTTCGGGGCTTAGGAAATTTATCTTTAAAGGTTCTCAATTAGGACTATCAATTGTGGATCTCAAAAAAAATGGCAAAAAGAATAGGGTTCAGGGAATCTAGTCTAAGCCTAAGAACTCAAGAGACAGTAAGGACTCGGTGAAGAGAAATAAACCACACTTTGTTTCGCCTCCTGCAGGACAACATACGCAAAATGGGTGCAATCTTCAAGGGGTTTGTGAGAATAATTTTCAAACCTCGAATGAGGTTGAAGTTAAGCTTCCACGTTTAAGAGCTCAGGCTAACTTTACAAATCGAATGCAAATCATCCATTCGAAAAAAGTATGAGCTACACTTCACCATTGAATCAATACGATCAATCTCTCATTCAATTAACAACTTTTCAAAGCAAATTCTACCTAATCTAACTTTAACTCTAATCTATGGCGGAAGGCAATATGTAACCTCGCTTACTATTCAACAATAAGAAGTGATTCAAGGCAAATCATGCTCAAGAGCTTTTATCATTCAAAATAGTCTCAATGCGACAATATACATAATCTGTCTCCACACAATGAAAATGAGAGAGCACTAGTTTATATTGAGCTCCAAAAATGAAATGAAGGGCCGAGATTAAAACAAGATCAACGGCCGAGATTATTACAACCAAACCCTAATTAGGGTTACCCAAAATAACAAGAGTTAATCATCAGAAAACTATCAGAAAAGTGGCAGTTCCAGCTATAATCTAGGAGAGGCGTCCTTATCCATCTGAGTAGCATTGTGCTTGGCGAATCTGGACACTACGGCAATGACCTCGTCCATCGTGACAGGAGGCAACATGCTGATCCGGAATTCAAGTCCGTCCAACTTCTCAGCACATCTAGCAAAAGTACCTTCCCAATCTGCCTCCTGCTTCTCAAAATCCTTTCGAATGAATGAGAGCCTTGCCACTCTCACAAAGTCTTGTTTCAAGAAAGGTCCACTGGTCGAGAAGAAACTTTCTTGAACTTTATGCTTCAATCTCTCCAACTGCATGTCGTTCTCCCGGATGACTTCACGGTCGAACACTTCTGTAGTTATCATGCAAATCTTCTCCTGGATTTTCCTGACCTGTTCTTCAATTGCAAGCCCATCGACTCTTGCCTTCTCCAAGACTTCTTCTCGTATCGTCACTGCCCAAAACCAGTGATGAAAATCATATGCTGCCCTTGCAGCAATCACCTTTTTATCAACTAACTCCTCCCTCGGAGTGCTCTTCAAAACTCTCAGGCTTGGAATAAGCCTTTCTTGCATATCCGAGATACCTTCCCACGTTTCTGCCATATCCATCAATCTGGAAAGAAATGAAGAGGTTCGTCCATAAGCCAGCGCCAACTTTTCCATGAACAAGGCCGCTTCCGTTCCCTCACTTGCCATCCAGCCTTGAGCTTCCCTGGCCGTTACCATTCCATGCTCAACTTCCCTAGTCACTGTTGACGTGGTTTTTGGGACCGCACCAACATAGAATAAAGTTGCCAATGGCTTCCCTATTCTCTCTTGATCAAAGTATTCCGCACGCTAAGATTGCCAGAAAGTTCGTGCGTTCAACTCCAAGGTTCCTTGAGTGCGAATAGGCTCAGTTTGGCTCGATGTGATATTGCTGGTATGTTCAAGGGGACTTACACAATTGTTCGGCGGCTAACAACAAACAGTAGACTAAGGGCTTTCGTGTGATTCAAATGATTTGGCAGGTGAGCGCAAGTTTCCTAATTCTAACCGGAAATGTGCGGAAAGTAAAGGGGGTTGGGCCTAAGAAATTTATATTCTATTCTAAATGCAGGGTATGTGGAGCTTCATTTTGATAGACTTCAACCAGATTTCACCTAGCCTCCGTCGGACAGCCTCAGTAAAATCGGTGCAATCTTCAAAGGGGATAGCGAAAGGTGTTCAAGTTATAGATTAACATACGTACACCATCAGAACAACGCATATAAGTATGTAAATCACAACCGAAGTTAAACACAAGATAATGTCCAGTTGACCACACAAGGCGAACTTATCATCAACAAGCCGCTAGTGGTATGGAATAAAGCGAAGCTATCTCAATAAAACAACACACACCAAAGTAAGCTACTTGCATGAATTAAGCTACTTGGATACGAAAGGAAGAAGAAACCTTGCTAGCATTTCATGACAAGACGAATTCCATCATCAATGAAAAGATCTATTATCATAAAATGTGTTACACAACAATTTCCTCAAAAGTTTTCAAAGGGAAAACTTTCTTTCTTCTCCAAATGATGCAAAAATGCTCTACAATGTTACACTATCTAGCTCTAAAGCTAATGCTCTCTCAATGTCTACTCTGATTCTAACTCCTAATCTCTACTGAGTTACAAATGAGGGGGACTCCCCCTTTATATAGCTAGCCAAGTCACAAAAGACGGCTAGGGTTACAATTAATAGAGTGGCCAGAATCATGCCACCTCAGCCCTAAATAATATTGCCCTAAAAACCGCCACAGAGGAGAGTGGGGTAATAAATGCGCCATAATGTCCACCATCATCCTTCTAGAAGATTCCATCTGTAGACGCGTTCACGCTGTTCTTGATCTTCTTTCTTGGCGTTGTTCTTTGACTTCTTCCACTTGAGGGTCTTCATCTTCGTCACTTCGAATTATACTAAGTCTTAACACTTAGCCATTTTCTTGCAACTTTTTCTCCTTCGAGATTGTAATTCTTAACTTTATCTTCTTCGTGTTTCCACTTCAAGTCATCACACTAAGTCATCATCGTTTGGCCTCGACATTTCTCCTGCAAAACAAGCAAGGAGAGGGGTGTTAGAATACTTCATGATATAAACTTAACTCACTCACCTGATCCTCATGCTCCAACTTTCAAGCGCTCATCGCCAACTTTGTGTTCAAGTTCATGCCTTAGCCAATTTTCCAATCCATCCTCCTTAAGGGCGTATCATCTTCAACTGCATCTTCAAGAAACTCATTTCACCTGCTGGAGCTCTGGCAACTTTGATTTTGTTCATCTCTGGCTCAAGAAAACTATCCTCATGAAGGATTTAAGCAAATTCACCTAGGCAGTTTCTTTCAAATTCATCGTCTGGAGGATTTCACCTTGAAAATACATTTTCTTCACACTTGCCTAAGAAAATTTTCAAATTTCCCTTAGGAAATTCATCAACCTGGTGCTCACTTAAAATCTTCATCCCAAAATTCTCGACAAGCTGTGGAAGACCTTAAAATCAACTCCTCATCAATAAACTTCGATACCCAGAAGAAAATTTTCTCCAGAACGCATCGAACCCATGGGTACCCAACGAACGGGTTCATTTAATTTTCTTGAATTTTGGAACTTTAGAAAATATTCTTTCATCAACTTAAATTGATTCTTCGCCTGTGATCACTCTGCGTTGCTCTGACTTCTTGAAGAATTTGAATCATCTTGCATTATCATCATCTCTGACTCCACTGCTGAGAAAATTTGCTCGTGCTTTGAAAAAAAAACTTCACCACCTTGAGTTCTAGGCGTATTTTCTAAGAGAGAAAATAAATTTGCCTTGGAAAATATTTCTTTAAAATCATCTTGCACTTTTGAAAACTTGCCTTAGAAAATTTTTGATTGCCAGTGGAGAGGAAATTTTTTTATTTTTTATTTTTTTAGCTTCATTCATTCCGGCACGCCTTGCACATTTTATCTTTACTCCACACTTGGAAAATATTCATTTAAAAGGCCCAACGCCTAGGAAAATTTTCAACACTTAGAAAATATTTTGTCTCCCCTTGAGGCGCCTAGCATTTAACATTTTATTTCCACCACCCTTGGCATATCACTTCATCACGCCTTACTTTCCAGCATCCACCACCTTGAGCGCATTTAGCATTTGAAGAGGGATGACGCCACACCTAGCAATATTCTTTCTTCTCCTCTTAGGAAATTCACCAACACTTTTCAACTTTAGGCGCCTATCACACTTTGAGAGGAAAACGCCTATCATTTGCCTAGTGTTTACCACGCCATGAAGTGTCTTTCACTTTATTTACCACCTTTTACTCCATCCACTTACCTTTTAACTCCTCAACATGGGCGCATTTAGCATAGGGAAGAGGATGGGCGCATATTGCATGAGATGGAGGATGAAAGTTCCAACGTTTTTCTCAAGTGACTCCTCAACTTCCAACTTTTGTCCTCATGTGCATGCATTTGGGCGCATTTTAGCCCTTGAGGAAGATAAAAAGTGTTGACTCCTTTGACCTTTCTCACTTTGGGCGCATTTTGCCCAGGAAGGAGGATTTTTTATACTTAGAATTTTTTTTGAATGTCTCCAGCTTGCTTGTGGGCGCATTTTACCCCTGGTGAAGGACGAGGTCTCAGACTTAGAAAATTTTCAACTTATTCCTCTTCAAGTTTGGGCGCATTTTGCCCCTGGAGGTGGATGAACACTTTGACTTTTCTTGGACTTTTTGCATCTTGGGCGCATTTTGCCCTGTGTGAAGGATATACCTCATACTTAGAAATTTTTTTATGCCTCCTCACTAGCTGGCGCATTTTGCCATGTCTTCTGGATGAAGTTCCAGACTTAGCCATTTTTCTTGTTTTTGCCAGCTTCTCACACCCTGCTATTTATAGTAAGCTTCTTGATTTTCTTACTTCGGAAGCTCAGATTGCCATGAAATTTTAAACACCGGATCCTCACGACTTTGATATCCTGTCAACACTGCCATTCTGAGCTGACTTACTAAAAATAACACATTTTGGGAAGTGTTTTGCTATTTATAGTAACCTCTCGTTTCCGGTACTTCCACAGCTCCGATTAGCTTGAAATTTTAATGAGGCGCTCCTCACCACGTGACCTGTTGGCTGACACTGACGCATGCACCTGATTTACTATTTTTAGCCAGTTTCCAAATTGACTTACTATAAATAGTAAGTGCTCCGATCGACTTGAAATTTCACCAGCAGATAGCCTGAAGGACGTTGATTGCAGTGGTTTACACCGGTTTTCGAAAATTTGACTTTTTACGCTCTATTTTAGGCTCCGGCTGGAAACCCTAATTCACTTTGCATGCGTATCAAATGAACTCTGTTTGCTCTCGTTTCTGCGACACTGTGATCAGCTCGTGAATCTGAACTGCTGGGAGGCAGCTGCCGGACACACCGCTAAAAATAGCAAGTACCTTACTGAGTGAGAATCCTCGTTTGCATGTCACACCATCGCGAAGCTCTCGAAAAACCCATCAGGAATCACCTGACATGCAAAGAAAAGCTCGACATGCAAACCCTAAAAATAGCCTCGGAAGGCTGAATCCCGAAAGTGATCATCTCGACTTGCATGTTATATCATTGCGAAGGTCCCGAAAAACCCAGAAGGAATATCCAGACATGCAAAGAAAATCTCTGCATCTGGACCCTGAAATTCGTGCCGGAAGCCGGACTGCTAAAAATAGTAAGTTATCTGTTTTCGCTCAAATTTGGCATGCAAGCAGTCTGATATACTCTGAATGCAGTGTGATGATCGGAATCTCAAAATAGTTGACAAATTGCCCTGAATTGTGCACTTACTAAAAATAGTAAGTACCTCAAAATCTGATGAAACTTGGCTGGAAACCTGTGGGAAACACGCTGACAACAGTGTTAAGCTCAATTTTCAAATTATTCACTTCACTCGACCCCAAATTGGCTGGAAAGACACAAACCCTAATTTACAGACTTGGCCAATTTCACGTTTAAACTTGCAGACGGGAACATCCCGGGAAAGCAGACCATAGAAAGAGACAGACGGAGAGAGAGGCACGAAAACCAAAGCCAAAAAAGACCAGAATGGGGAAAAATTAGGGGTCCCCATCTTGAATGGGGCGATGTGTGAAAAGGTCACAACAGTCACCTCCTGTGATGAATTGAGGAGAGGAGGAACGGTCGCATTGCCCTGATCAAGTGGCTGGGTCAAATGCTGTATATATTCTTTGAGACGTTTGACCTCCTTTTTATACTCCTTCTTCTTGGTCACTTCCTTTTCCAGTCTCGCTTTAATGGTCGGGACGGAATTATCTAGCTCTTCTACTTCCTGACCTTTCGAGGTCGGACCAAGGTCAACAGTGGCTATAGCGTACTCCTGTGGAGTGATTTCGTCCTGTGGCTTGTCCACTGTAGGCACTGCAATGTGCACGGAACGGTTGCCTGTCTCGTTCCTTTGAATGGTGGAGAAATTCTTGGCGGGTTTCTTGACTGCAACCTGCTCTAATCTTGCCAAGAAATCGGCAGTATCATCTTCTTCTTGTTGAGCCTCAGCAGGCACCTGGATCTTCATCCTTTCCAATAGCCAGTCTGGAATGGTTGATTGTTCAATGCCATCCTCTAATTGAACCTCGTCCTCGCTTGGAACATCCACTATCCCTCTGAGGGCCGAAATCATTCCTTCCTCTAAGTCATTATCCCGGACTTCTACATCATTATCTGAACCTAAAATTTCTTTGCCTGTTGGTGATGCAGGCTCTTCATCATCTAGTTGAATAGGCTCATCATTTACTTCCTGAGCTGCAAGAGGTTCAAGGATTTCCACCAAGGAGTTATCTATATTGGCCACAAACTGGTCAATGTTCCTGGATGCTGCTGACCGAGAAGGCTCTCCTTTATGCCTTTTGGAAACAGGTTTAGCACTTGGCATTATTTCTTTTCTTTTCTCTCCAATCCCGACCAAGTCCTGATGGGATGCACCAGCATTAGAGGAATATGACTCTGATTCGCTCAACAGATCATATGTGAGCGTGACTCCTTTCTGTCTCAATTCCTGAACATGATAATCAACCCACCACTGAGAATATTTTGTCACTGGCCTCATTAGGGTGGCTAGGTCTGCGTGCTCTGGCTCTGACCATTTCACTGGAGGGAGAGGTCGGCTTTCCTCAAAGCGAGGCTGGACGTGGTTTCCGTCATCTTGGAGCTGATCAGGCACTCGACAGAACTCAATTGTTCTCATGAAATCCAAGGACATCCTGGACCACATTTTCCGTCTGACCTCATATTCATCCGCAGCATTTGCCCAGAAATCCTCCAATTCCATCCTGTGCTTATATTTTCTCCCTTCCACTGTCCGGATATTATGATGTGGGTCATAATTGACCCTGGACTTGTATGCCGTGAAAGGATACCATTGGATCTCTAGCCTTGCACTTTCAGCTGCCTGTGCGGATGGACAGTACTCTAGCATGTTCCCGATGAAGAATGGGAATGTGACGGACGCTTTCTTGGTCGGCCTCTGAATATTCTGGTACTCTTCTAATTGTCTTAAAACCTCGAGCAATATCATCCGATTAGTCGGATAGATAGGCAATTTATAGGGATTTCCAGTAAATCCCTGGATCCTGATATATGTGAATTTAGGGAACTGGATGAACCAAGACCCATATTTACTGATAAGACTTTTTGCTTCATGGCTCAGCCTTTGGTGCACTCCTCCTTGAAGCTTTCTGGTGATATGCATTAGGAATGCATCATGCACCCTCCTGAAGTGAGTCTTCTCCTTCAATTGGAGCTGAGGATAGCAGTCGTAAGGCTTGAGCTCGTTCTCCCCGTTGCCAATTTTGCCTTTGCAGATCAATCCTGGATACTTGTATGATCTGGCCAACAGGTATATCACATATGAACTCATGTGAAAAGACTTGGTCTCTTCAAGGTTGATCAGTTGCTCATGAAGGTTGTCACTTATCATCCGTGACCAGTTGAACATTTTGACTCCAGAGGTGATCTCGTCGATGAAATAGTACATCCAGCTCTCAAAGAAGGCGCCTTGTGGGTTGCCAGCTATTCTGTTAAGCATCAGTACAATATCTCCAAAATCCTCCTTGAAATCCGTGCGGCGAGGTCTCTTAGGCAACTTCTTGATTGACGGCTTTGGCTTGTCCATCCAAACCTTGTTGACTGTTGTGGCACATAGATCTGACTTGCTGTCATATAGCATTTTGGCTTCTTCTTTGGTCTTATAGACCGTTCTTGAATGCTCTGGAATGCCGAAGGTCTCCTGAATTGACACTTCGTTCAAGTGTGCTAAGATCCTTCCGTCAGGGGCGATGATCTGTCTTTTCTGGGCATCATAATGGCGAGCACATTCTACCATTAACTCTGCACAATCCATTGCCGGAGGGAATCCAGCTGCTTGGAATATCCCGTTTCTGACCATTCTTCTGGCTATTGCTGTGGGAAGTCCCTTCTGACCGTATACTCTTTTCTTAAATTCGTCAAAATCCACATGTCCGAGGTCAGTATCCACGACATTCTTCCACTTTGAGATGACCTTGGTCTCCTTCTGAGCACCCTTGTTGGCGAACTTCATTTTCAGCTTCCTGGATAATCCTCCTGCCGTGTCCGTCAACCTGCAGTCATAATATTAACATTAATAAAAAGACTTTTAAAATTATTTAAACCTCGTGCCTTGGATTCGAAAATTAACTTTCAGCTGTTCAAATAATTAATTTGCTGCGAAAAAGCAAGCTGAAAGTGACTTGAATGGAATTGAAAATTTTGCCAGAGCTTCGTCAAGATGACAGTACATGAAAAGATAGCAAATTTAAATTGACCAATCACCAAACCTCAGTGAAAGACCGTTAAATGCAAATCAGATTTAAAAATCTGATTTTTTGAAAAGTGCGCCCCTCTTCAAGAAGAATTCAGCTTTGAAATAAATCTCTTTTTCTCTTCCCGCGAAAAATTCCTCAACATAACACTGCTTCTCTCTCTGGGAAAATTCGACTTTGCTTATGGACGAATTAATTGCCTGACAATTTCGAGAAAGATTAAATTTCTCTTCAGCTGTGTGTGAAAAATGAGTTGCTGAAACTCATTATAATGCTGAAGGATTGAATTCGATTTAGCAACTGCCATATTTCTTTCTCGATCTCGATTTGTTTTCATTTTCCAAACAGGCAACTTTCCTTTTATCTTCCGACAAGGATCAGTCTCGAACTTATCCGGACAAATCTTACTGATCTTCAAAAATTCGATTTTTTTATTTAATGTTTATTTTTTTGATTTTTCAAATGATTTAATTAAATTCATGGTGAATTTAATTTTCTTTTTGGTCGGATTTCATCTCCGCCTGGCGTGCTTTATTTTCGTCCGATTCGTGTCTGGCAATTTTGATTTTGTCCAAGGCATTTCAAATTTCCAAATAGTTGAAAATTAATATTAAAATATTAAAAATATTTTAATTAAATCCAACCCGTTCGTCTTGGACCCATGGCTATCTCGATTTTCCTTCATTTTTTCTTGGCTGAGAGTTTATTTTCCAATTTCGTCCTTGATTTCGTCTAGCCAAACCAAATCTTAAGCCATTCCGTCGAAAATTTAATTGCCAGATCCCTATTTTTCTTTAGCACATGTCCTTTCAATCTTGGCATTTGTCCTCTCGAAAGTGTCACAATACTTGGCCAACGTCTTCATTTCTCATTCCCTAGCCTCTTCACTTAGGCAAATATTCAAACCTCTTCTTAGACTTGGCATTAACACTTAGCCAAAAATCTTATCTTATCATCTTGGGCGGACTTCCTTAGCTTCTTGGACAAGTGAACTTCTTTAGCACCTTGCTAACTCCTTCCAAGTGTATGGCGGACTTCATAGATCTTTTGGATGGACACCATGGATGGACTTTCTCAACACTTTAGCTTTTATCTCAACATTTTATCCCCTTTAGAAATGATTCTCCACCCTTCATACTTAGCAGATTTCGAAATTTCCCCTCTTGATAGGTATTGACACTTAGCAAATATTTTGATTTTCCCTCACTTTACATGTCTAGGCGGACTTTCCATAACCTTCAGCCAAGTCCCACCTTTTAAGGGCGGACTTCCTTAGTATTTTGGACGAGTCTTCAAGCATATGGCGGACTTCTAAGGCCTTTTGGAAGTCCTTTAGAGTAAATGGCGGACTTTAGAGCATGCAAGGACATGGGTGGCGGACTTCAAAGGGGTCAAGGATGTGCTTCATGATGCAAGGGCGGACTTTGGAGGCTTATAGGATATCCCCCTTGGCAGATGGCGGACTTTGAAGGCTTGTAGGATGTACATGGGCGGACTTCTTGACCCTTTGGCACTTCCCTCAAGCACATGGCGGACTTCATGAGATGCAAGGATGGTCTTGGGCGGACTTTGGAGCATGCAGGGATGTTGCCTCAATATGCAGGGATATGCTTCATGATGCAAGGGCGGACCTTAAGACCTTTTTGGACATCCTCCTTAGCTGCTGGGCGAATTCCATGACCTTCCAGACCTTCATACACCTTCCTTCATCCTTCTTTCATGGCGAATTTTCTAGACTTGAGCAGATTTTTCACAAATTTCACCATCTAAGAACTGATTTTCATGATTTCATCTTCAGATCTGATTGATCTTGAACTGGTTTTGACTGGTTTTTCCAGATTTTTGAACGTTTTTGGTCTGATTTTCATGCTTTTTGAACTTGTTTTTGCAAATTTTCAAAAAAAATTCAAATTTTTTCATTTTGATTTTCTGAGAGTTCTATTGAGTTTTTCGAACTTCTGAGTGCGTTTTCAGAACTCGGGACCCTTCCAAAAATAGAAACTTTCTAAAAATAGAAAAAGCAACCCTAAAAAATAGGGAACCTCGTTTGGTCCAAAAATGCCAAAAATGAAAAATCGAAAAAGCAACTTTTCCTAAAAAATAGGAAGTCTCAGAATTGGCCGAATTCACAGTCGATCTTCGTCTCTTGGGCCTTCTGAGCGCTTCCATGACGTCTACGCACTGATTCAAGCATGAATTACTGACTCGGCTCGGGTGACTCTCGGCAAACTGACTTGAAACTCTTAAGCAAAGTGATCTCTCGTAACCGTTGCAAGGAGACAGAACCCTAAAAACTAGCAGGCAACTGGGGGTCCCCATCAGCGATGGGGCGATGTGTGAAAAGGTCACAACATCTGGCGACTCCACGTGGGGAATGTTCCTGAACATTCCAAAGATAATATTCACTTCAAATCCGGAATCTTGAATTAATTCTACCTAACTTGTCCCTTGACCAAGAAGAATACTCAAAAGGGAAGAGAAGTCCTAGACTGTATCAAGGTATCTTATCCTTCAGTTATAAGTGTGTGCACATGGGTTCATTCCTGTCTCTTAAGACCAACATGACTCTTTGGTTCCGTGATGACTTTTCAGTATATTTTTGGGTCTTAGCTCCAAAAGCATCCTTGGATAGAGCCTCGCTGCCAGCGAGCGTCCATAGCCCCGGCGAGGTTATCTGCTATAATCTCACGGAGATTGCTCTACTTCCGGCGATTTATTCCTTTTTGTTTTGATTTCTTTGGTACACCTGTAGAGATTTCCGCACACCCAAAAACCAAGTGTTTTGATTTTTCATTCTTTTCTTTTTGATTTATTTTGATATTCTTTTCTTTTCATATATTTCCACACTTTGGCCTGTAAGCAGTGAAGCTCACCTGGGCTTGAGCATTATAGTGGCGCTGAAGCAAGACTTCTGATTACCTTCTAGCCAACAACTTCACCTATGAGACCATAATGACTCAGAGAACTCTTTTAAGTGTGTAAAATGTAATAACTGCAAGATTTGGTATCAAGACACAATAGATGACTTCCTTCCCAGTCAAGTACTACCCTCGACCTTAGGACACTTTAGAAATAATTAATTCAAAATTCACAGATCTTCCATAAATGCTTACCCGAGGAATATTCACAACCTTCCTTAGCAAGGTCGAGCCAGAATGTGTGCGTGTTAGCAACATCACCTTCCTTGCGGAATGGTACACCCTCCTTATTGAAAGCAACACAAAGCAAAGCAAAACGAAAGCAAACGGAAAGCAAACAACTAATCTAAGAAAACAAAGACGACTACTCTAAGGAAAGCGAGGAAAACAACTAATCTAAAGAAAGCAAAAGCAAAACCCGAAAGCAACTATAACTAAATACAAACAAGCTCCATCAAGGTCGGAAATAATGTTTTAGAAATTGCCCGTTGACGGGCAGTGGGATGTCTTCCCCTGTCAAGGTCTTCAACTTGAATGCATTCTCTCCTAATATCTCAGCAATCTGGTATGGTCCTTTCCACAAGTTGTCGAACTTATCGTGATCTCCTCTTCGTTCGTGGGCTTTATCCCAATATAGGACCAGGTGGGATATTCTGAAAGACTTCGTTGTAGCACGTTTGTCAAACCATCTTTTGACAATTCCTTGGTGTTTGGCAAAATTTTCGAGAGCTTGATCTCTCTGTTCTTCCAGTAGTAACAATTGTGATAGGCGAATCTGCACTCTATCATCTGGGTCTAAATATTCATGCATAAACCTGAGTGTCGGAATCCTCAGCTATATGGGAAAGACAGGGTCTTGCCCATAAACTAGGTGATATGGGGAGGTTCCCAATGACTTCTTCGCTCTTGTCCTATCTGCCCATAAAGCAAACCTAAGTTGGGAATGCCAATCTCTTGGATTCTAGTCTAACAATTTCTTGATGACGTTGAGTAGATTCTTGTTCGTGGACTCTGCCAGTCCATTACCCTGGGGGTAGTAATTTGAAGAAAATTTTAATGTAATTCCGTAGTCGAATGCCCAATTCGAAAACTTCAATGAGGTAAATGCAGATCTGTTGTCACAAACAAGGGCCTTAGGGCAACTGAATCTGGTGATGATATGTTCTTCTAAAAACTTGATAACTGCATCTGTGGTACAATTCTTCAGTGCCTGCGCCTCAGACCATCTAGTGCAATAATCTGTTGCTGTCAAAATATAACGATGTTGTGCTGAAGAGGGCGGGTTTATCATGCCGATAAAATCGAGTCCCCACATTGCAAATGGTTTCACTTCCGTGATTGGCTGTAATGGCATAGCAGGATTCTTTTCACGTGTGGTAGTAATTTGGCAGGTATGACAGGTTTTAACATGCTCATATGCATCTTTGAATACAAAGGGCCAATAGTACCCTGCTCTTAAGATCTGGTAAGCTGTTGCCTGACTTCCTCCATGTCCTGTCCCGAACTTAGAATGGAAGTGTTCCATAATCCTCTTAGCTTCATCGTTTCCTACACACCTTAAGTAAATCCCCTCATGATTCTTTCTATGGAGAATTGAGCCCTGGAGCATATAGCGTTGGCATTTGAGCCTGAAGGCTCGCTTTTGTGCGGGATTCATTTGTGTAGGATACTTGTGGTTTGTCAAGTATGCAAGGATATCATAATACCACTCTTTTGGAGGAGTGTCTGTTAATACATATGTCTGTTGTACTAAACCAGGCCCTTCAATGGCCATCGTCTGAGCTAGAGCTTGTCCACGGACCAGCTTCATCGGCTGTAACTCAATATCGTATTCTTGGATAGTGGCGACCCACTTTCCTCTTCTTTCTCCTAGCTCATTTTGCATTAAAAGTGCCTTAACAGCCGCATCAGGAATGATGGCGAAGACCTTACTCCTCAAAATATAATGCTTGAATTTTTTGATGGCCTTTACCAGTGCATAGGCCTGCTTCTCAATACTTGGATATCTTAATTCGGCATCTTTGAGCGGTGAGCTCATGAAAGCTGTGGGATGTTCATCCCTCTCTTCTGTCCTTTGAGTTAACATCGCTGCACAGGAATGTTCTGATGCAAAGGAGTACAAGTAGAAAGGCTTTGTATAGTCTGGGCTAACCAAGACAGAAGCATCAATGATAGCCTGCTTGATCTCTTCAAATGCCTTCTTTGTCGGTGTGGTCCACTCCATTTTTGCATCCTTTTTTAGCATTTCATTCAAAGGTTTTACTATCTCAGCAAAACCGGTAATAAATTTTCTAACAAAGTTGATCTTCCCGAAGAAAGATCTCAATTCTTTTTGGCTAGTAGGCAAATGAATCCTTGATATTGCCTCTACTCGTTCAGGATCAATCAATATCCCTTTCTCGGTGATCAGGTGACCTAACAATTTGCCTTCGGTGACCCCGAAGATGCATTTCTTTGGATTTAAGGAAATCCCATACCTTTGGCACCTCTGAAATACCTTCCTCAAGTCTTCCACATGGTCCTCTCTTTTCTTTGAAAACACCGTCAAATCATCCATGTAGATGATTATACACTTCCCAATCAAATCCCGGAAGGTGATGTCCATGGCCCTCTGAAATGTGGCTCCTGCGTTAATTAGCCTGAAGGGCATTCTTTTATAGGCGAAGGTTCCCCATTTAGTGGTGAATGCTGTTTTCAACCTGTCCTCATACTCCACTAGGACCTGGTTATACCCCGAATATCCGTCCAAGAAGGACATCATTCGTGAGCCATTAACAATCTGTAGTACTTCATTAAGCGATGGCAGAGGGTAATTATCCTTCTTAGAAGCTCTATTCAAATTCCGGAAATCCACGCATAGCCTGATTTCTCCGTTTTTCTTCCGCACTGGGACGAGATTGGTGACCCACGTTGAGTGGTGCACTGGGAAAATGATTCCTGCTGTTAATAATTTCTTGACTTCCTGATGAATAAGTGGTTCCAGCAATGGATTAACTGGTCTCTGGCGCTGCCTGAAAGGCTTGCTTCCTGGCTTGAGCGGAATTGTATGCGTGATAATAGAAGTATCATAGGTCTTCAGGTCTTCGTAGCTCCATGCTATGACGTCGGGGAACTGTTTCAAACTCTGAATAATTCCCATCTTTTCTTCAGGCGTGCAAGTCTTTCCTATGCATACATTTTTAGCTTCGTGCTCTGCTCCTAGGTTCACTTTTTCATGCTGATCACCTTCAATCCTTTGGCTTTTCATCTGATCAATTTGATCCTGATCAAATACTCTTTCTAATTGTATCATCCCCCTTGGAATGATATTCGTCCTTAGGTTCAGGATGCCATCCTCATCAAATTTGGCTTCCTCCTGAGTTTCTTCTTCATCAATAACTTGTGCTGCAAAAACATCGGAATTTGTTAAAAATTCACGGATGTGGTCATCATCCCCAAAAACTTGGAAGCTTGTAATATTATCTGGAATGGATGGTAGGGATGACACCTCCACCGTGAACTGACTTATGCCATCCATGGCTAGCGGCTCCAGTGAACTGGCTGCTTGTGCCAATGAATTTGCCACTTGATTATTCGTTCGGCTCATGGACTGAATATTGAAAGCATCAAAGCTCTCGATAATATCCCACACTCTGTTGCGGTAGCAAGTCAGTCTTTTATTGTGGCAAACATATTGCTTCTTTATTTGCTTCACGACTATTTCCGAGTCTCCAAGAGCATACAATACTCTTGCTCCTTTTCTAAGTGCCAGGAGTAACCCATGAATCAGAGATTCATATTCTGCTACATTGTTTGTGCATGGGAACTCCAATCTGTGAGCAGCAAGATAGACCTCTCCCTTTGGACTGATCAACTCGAAACCGGCTCCAGCTCCTTTCTTCGATCGGGATCCATCAAACTTTAAGATCCAGACTCGTTCTTGCTGTGAAGACTGTGGAGCTTGTGAGCTTTCATTTTCTTCTTGATGTTCTTGCTCGGATTCCATCTCTTGTATTCTTGCTGAGGGAAAGCCATCGATATGATTGACTTCTATATGATCTGAAAAACTTGATGTATGTGGGATACTTCTTTGCACTTCTCTTATAGCCATATGGCACATCTTGCAAATAAATTCTGAGTGAGCCGTGTTATGCACTCGGCACCAATTTGGCAACAACAGATCTTGAATCTGAATATCTTCTTGTATTTCCATCTTCATTTGGACACTCTTCCAAACAAAGTTTCTAAAACTTTCAAACATTCTTGCATCACTATCCTGGGAGTCCTCTCCCCTCTCAATCAACACATCCGTGGAGTCAATCATTTGATTATTTCCCTGAATTGATTCATGTAGCATGAGAACTTCATTTGTTTTAGGCCTGTAAGTGCCTAAATCTGTCTCTAAAAACAAGATCTCATTATTCTCTCCGTACTCAGTAATCATTAACCTGAGCCTTGGGGTGCTATCAATCCGTATCTGGTTTGGGACTCCTTTCCATGGCAACCACATATGGGAAAAGTCTGTAGCAATATACCTGTTCAGTCTTCTTGCCCAGTCTCTACTCAAGAGCATGTCATATCCGTCAGGAATATCTACCACTGAAATATCTATGCAACTTTGTATCCTTGGGTCTGCAGCTAGCTGCATGTAGATATTGTTTAATTCTCCCATAACTGGGACTTCTGTTTTGTCTAACTGTGTGACCTTCTTATTGGTTCTTGCAGGTACAAGTCCCAACCTGTGGCAGATTGCGAGTGGCATCACGTTGCTTGAAGCACCGGAATCCACTAGGCAGTTGTGTAGCATTTTACCAAATATCCTGACTGACAGTAGGAATGGGGCAAGTTCGTCTTTTCCCTGGTAGAAGACTACCGGATGCTTGTCCCACTTATTGATATCTTGATTCTTCTCTTTCTGATTTCTAGGCACAATGTCCTGCCTTGGCGGGGTATGCGGTTGCTCATTTGCTAAGACTTCTTCTTAAAAATATCCGTGTCCATAAGGACCTCTTCTGGTGACATATCCTTTTGATCTGAACTCCCAGGCGATGCCTGGGTCATCTCTACAACACCAGAAGGCTGTTGTGGAGTATCAAATATATTGCCCGTCACTTCTGATTCGGCAATGTTAGTGTTTGCTGGAGCAATGGGTACTCCTCGGTTTGGTACATTTTGTGGAACATTTCTTGGAACAGCAGCTTCGGTCAAGCTGCTCAAAAGTGTTTCCCGAATCTCAGGAATTCTCATTAGCTCAATCAAAGGCAAGCTGACCTTCATTCGTTTGAATTCATCTAACACATATGAGCTCAACCTCTTTAGCTCTTCCCGGGGACGATCTCTTGGCTGAGCTTGAACTTGTTCTACTTGTGGGTTTACTTGTCTTGTTTGTCCCGCTTGAGGAGCGGTAGCTTGTCTGGTTTGTTCGGTTCTTGGAGCGATGACTTGCCTTGCTCCACTTATCTGAGTATTCTGTTGGTGGTACTCCGGCGAATCTCTGGGAAGAGACGGCACGTTGGTGGCATTCGGATTCGGCGGGGTCTGAAAATTGTTTGGTGGCACGGATGAAGTTAAAGGCTCATTCTGACGATGATTCCTCTGGTATATCCTCAATGGGTTTCCAGCCGCCTGTTGGAGCACTTCTCTGGTTCCTTCTACTAGCACACTGTCGTATAATGGAGGAAAATTGTAATCATTTGCCGTGGATGGCTGATTATATGGGTCTTGAATTTCTAGACCGCCTTGGTATCTTGGCGCCTCCACTGGGCCATTAGCAGATGCAGGGGGAAACCTCTGATCTTGTTGGTACCGTGGGTAAAGGAAATCGAACATTTTCAATCACAAGGGCTTGATCATACTTCGGTGCAGGAACTAACTCGTATCCGGTTATTGGAGGATTTTCCGCCTCGGAGTTTCTTCTCTCACTTTTGAAAATATCGGCGGCTACCTGGAACTCACGACAATGTAACTCGGAATGTTGGTCTGTGTTATGGATCCTGCACCATCCTGATAGTGCTGCCTCAGCTAGGAATACTTTGTTCGCTGGTCGATTGTCAGCCGTTGGATTATCCAAAGGTGATGGTACAGTACCATTGTTCGGTCCAGTATTCCAGGTCTTCTTTTGGAAGCCTGCGTTATTATTCCGGGGACCTTGATAGTTTTGATTGTCCCTTTGATACCCTTGATAATTTTGGTTATCCCTTTGATACCCGGAATGACCTTGACCTTGATAATTACCCTGAGGTGCCTGATAACTTCTCTGAACACTCTGAATTTGGCTATTTTGTCCCTTCAGATAAGTGACTTCGGTAGACAGCTTTTTGACTTGTTCAATCAAATCTTTCATCTCATCTTTTTCTTCTTGACTCCGCGTCGAAGTTGACGCGTTCTGGAGATATACGGGCTGAGCTGGTGGTACTTGGGACACAGGAGCCCCAGGATGGATGACCATTTGGTTGCCCATTGAAGGAACTGGGTTTAACATAGGCGTCTGATGAGCCAATGCCCGATTAATATCTTGTATTTGATTTTGGGAGGCTGCGTTTCCCAAGTAATTGAGCGGACCAGGAGCCATACCTACTCCTAAACCCGTGCTAGCTGTTATTGCCGCAGCATATGCTCCCTTCAGATCTGCTGGGAGTGGATTGGTGGACTTCACAAACATGGCAGTAAGACGATCCAAAGCTTCATAATAAATCGGCAATGCTGCTGCATTGTCTAACAGGTAAGGATCTCTTAGCCTTGTGTAGGCTTTGTGGAATCTATTGTTAAATGTACTGATAGGCTCGTGTTCTTGTCTCTTAATTTCCACAAATTGCCTATATAAATCGGATGGAGCAATAGGTGGCCTGAACTTCTCCAAGAAAGCAGTCTTCATTTCTTGCCAAGTGCGGATAGAGTTGGCGGGCAAATGGATATACCAATATGAGGCCTCCTCATCGAACGTGTAGGGGAAAAGCCTACAGGCAACATCTTCTTCTCGGATATCCCTATTTTGGAGAAGATCCTCGAAAACCTTGATATGTTCGTCTGCGGTGTGGTTCAGGTCACCACTATGGAACTTGGAACAAAAATGTTCTGGATTCTTTGGTAAATCATGGTAAACAACAAACGTCATGGGTGATGCATCAGCTGGACGCCACGCCATTGGAGCGTTTGGTTGGTTTGGTTGAACTGGTTGCATGGGTGGAGCGGGTTGCACTGGTTGTGCAACCACTGGAATTGGTTGACAGTCTGGAAAGAGATTAAAAGGAACTCTTTCGCTTGGTGCTTCTTCACTGGACCCAACTGCGCTAGATGATGCCTCCTGCGATGCTTCAGACTTCTTCTTCTGCCTATTCCTGTAGGGTGACAACTCTATAAATTCTTTAAAAGAATTCGGAGTAGATCTGGTAATCCTCCGCAGTCTATCTGCTGAGAAAGAGCCAATTTGATCCAGCGTGCTCTTCAATCTTGTTGAGGTGGTGCAGGAGCTTGGGGCACAGGAGCTTGTGGTGCAGGGGTTGCTTGATTTGCTTGTTGGTTCGCTTGTTGGTTGGCTTGTCGGATGTGCTCTCGTTCAAGGGCTTCAAATCTCTCAATAAAGATGTCTCTTTGAACGTTGAATTCAATTCGTCGTGCTCTTTCTTCTTCTCCCTCGAGAATAAAACGCATGCGAAACCAATCAGGAGCACTTCTTCTCACTTGCCACGCGAGGCTGAATAGTTCGGTGATGATGTCTTCCTGTTCGTCGTGAAAACCCAGGTTAGGCTGTAACACTGGCTGAGGATCTTGATCAGGTTCAGGAACGTTGGCTGGAAGCCCCATTCTTCATCCTACTGTCAACACTTGTGTTTGAGGATGAGCCTGTAGCAAATGATCGTTCAATTTCTTCAAACTTTTCTTTTAGGCGATCTATCTTCTGCCTTATCAGATCTTTCTTGATTGCTTCTTCGAATCTTTTTCCTTTTTCTTCTTCTCTAGCAAGGACTTGGCTTGTCTGTCTGAATTGAGCACGATCGGCCTGTGTCTTCCAAGCTAGTGTATATAACTGATCAATAATATCCGTTGGAGGTTGATCTGGTTGTTCAACAGGTACATGAAAAGGAAATTCATGCGGTAGTACCATTCTGCATCATGCCTACTGCCTGAACTTGTAAACAATCACAAAGATAAAGCCCCCCTTGAGCAATTTCTGTGTGGCCCTCCTTCTAGCGCCAATTCTATGTTGATGCGTGGGAGGAAGGTTAAAAGTTTCCAAGATTATCTCCACAGATAGCAAAATTTGATAGGACCAAGAATTTTACTACTCAGTTGTTCGCGTCATGCCCTCCTTCTAGCGCCAATTCTATGTTGGTGAGTGTTTTATCATCCACCGAACACACAGAATAAAATGTCCAAAGACACTTTATCCTCTCTTGAAAAACCACCGCGTATGCTAAGATTGCGAGAAGATCATAAGGCGATTCCAAGGTTTCTTTAGTCGGGTCTCGACGTGTGGATAAGCTCAATGGTCGTTGTGATAATGCTGGTAATAAACAAGGGGACTTACGTAGAAAGTCTGCACAAGTTCGGGGCTTAGGAAATTTATCTTTAAAGGTTCTCAATTAGGACTATCAATTGTGGATCTCAAAAAAAATGGCAAAAAGAATAGGGTTTAGGAAATCTAGTCTAAGCCTAAGAACTCAAGAGACAGTAAGGACTCGGTGAAGAGAAATAAACCACACTTTGTTTCGCCTCCTGCAGGACAACATACGCAAAATGGGTGCAATCTTCAAGGGGTTTGTGAGAATAATTTTCAAACCTCGAATGAGGTTGAAGTTAAGCTTCCACGTTTAAGAGCTCAGGCTAACTTTACAAATCGAATGCAAATCATCCATTCGAAAAAAGTATGAGCTACACTTCACCGTTGAATCAATACGATCAATCTCTCATTCAATTAACAACTTTTCAAAGCAAATTCTACCTAATCTAACTTTAACTCTAATCTATGGCGGAAGGCAATATGTAACCTCGCTTACTATTCAACAATAAGAAGTGATTCAAGGCAAATCATGCTCAAGAGCTTTTATCATTCAAAATAGTCTCAATGCGACAATATACATAATCTGTCTCCACACAAAATGAAAATGAGAGAGCACTAGTTTATATAGAGCTCCAAAAATGAAATGAAGGGCCGAGATTAAAACAAGATCAACGGCCGAGATTATTACAACCAAACCCTAATTAGGGTTTCCCAAAATAACAAGAGTTAATCATCAGAAAACTATCAGAAAAGTGGCAGTTCCAGTTATAATCTAGGAGAGGCGTCCTTATCCATCTGAGTAGCATTGTGCTTGGCGAATCTGGACACTACGGCAATGACCTCGTCCATCGTGACAGGAGGCAACATGCTGATCCGGAATTCAAGTCCGTCCAACTTCTCAGCACATCTAGCAAAAGTACCTTCCCAATCTGCCTCCTGCTTCTCAAAATCCTTTCGAATGAATGAGAGCCTTGCCACTCTCGCAAAGTCTTGTTTCAAGAAAGGTCCAGTGGTCGAGAAGAAAGTTTCTTGAACTTTATGCTTCAATCTCTCCAACTGCATGTCGTTCTCCCGGATGACTTCACGGTCGAACACATCTGTAGTTATCATGCAAATCTTCTCCTGGATTTTCCTGACCTGTTCTTCAATTCCAAGTCCATCGACTCTTGCCTTCTCCAAGACTTCTTCTCGTATTGTCACTGCCCAAAACCAGTGATGAAAATCATATGCTGCCCTTGCAGCAATCACCTTTTTATCAACTAACTCCTCCCTCGGAGTGCTCTTCAAAATTCTAAGGCTTGGAATAAGCCTTTCTTGCATATCCGGGATACCTTCCCACGTTTCTGCCATATCCATCAATCTGGAAAGAAATGAAGAGGTTCGCCCATAAGCCAGTGCCAACTTTTCCATGAACAAGGCCGCTTCCGTGCCCTCACTTGCCATCCAGCCTTGAGCTTCCCTGGCCGTTACCATTCCATGCTCAACTTCCCTAGTCACCTCCTGTGATGAATTGAGGAGAGGAGGAACGGTCGCATTGCCCTGATCAAGTGGCTGGGTCAAATGCTGTATATATTCTTTGAGACGTTTGACCTCCTTTTTATACTCCTTCTTCTTGGTCACTTCCTTTTCCAGTCTCGCTTTAATGGTCGAGACGGAATTATCTAGCTCTTCTACTTCCTGACCTTTCGAGGTCGGACCAAGGTCAACAGTGGTTATAGCGTACTCCTGTGGAGTGATTTCGTCCTGTGGCTTGTCCACTGTAGGCACTGCAATGTGCACGGAACGGTTGCCTGTCTCGTTCCTTTGAATGGTGGAGAACTTCTTGGCGGGTTTCTTGACTGCAACCTGCTCTAATCTTGCCAAGAAATCGGCAGTATCATCTTCTTCTTCTTGTTGAGCCTCAGCAGGCACCTGGATCTTCATCCTTTCCAACAGCCAGTCTGGAATGGTTGATTGTTCAATGCCATCCTCTACTTGAACCTCGTCCTCGTTTGGAACATCCACTATCCCTCTGAGGGCCGAAATCATTCCTTCCTCTAAGTCATTATCCCGGACTTCTACATCATTATCTGAACCTAAAATTTCTGTGCCTGTTGGTGACGCAGGCTCTTCATCATCTAGTTGAATAGGCTCATCATTTACTTCCTGAGCTGCAAGAGGTTCAAGCATTTCCACCAAGGAGTCGTCTATATTGGCCACAAACTGGTCAATGTTCCTGGATGCTGCTGACCGAGAAGGCTCTCCTTTATGCCTTTTGGAAATAGGTTCAGCACTTGGCATTATTTCTTTTCTTTTCTCTCCAATCCCGACCAAGTCCTGATGGGATGCACCAGCATTAGAGGAACATGACTCTGATTCGCTCAACAAATCATATGTGAGTGTGACTCCTTTCTGTCTTAATTCCTGAACATGATAATCAACCCACCACTGAGAATATTTTGTCACTGGCCTCATTAGGGTGGCTAGGTCTGCGTGCTCTGGCTCTGACCATTTCACTGGAGGGAGAGGTCGGCTTCTTCAAAGCAAGGCTGGACGTGGTTTCCGTCATCTTCGAGCTGATCAGGCACTCGACAGAACTCAATTGTTCTCATGAAATCCAAGGACATCCTGGACCACATTTTCCGTCTGACCTCATATTCATCCGCAGCATTTTCCCAGAAATCCTCCAATTCCATCCTGTGCTTGTATTTTCTCCCTTCCACTGTCCGGATATTATGATGTGGGTCATAATTGACCCTGGACTTGTATGCCGTGAAAGGATACCATTGGATCTCTAGCCTTGCACTTTCAGCTGCCTGTGCGGATGGACAGTACTCTAGCATGTTCCCGATGAAGAATGGGAATGTGACGGACGCTTTCTTGGTCGGCCTCTGAATATTCTGGTACTCTTCTAATTGTCTTAAAACCTCGAGCAATATCATCCGATTAGTCAGGATAGATAGGCAATTTATAGGGATTTCCAGTAAATCCCTGGATCCTGATATATGTGAATTTAGGGAACTGGATGAACCAAGACCCATATTTACTGATAAGACTTTTTGCTTCATGGCTCAGCCTTTGGTGCACTCCTCCTTGAAGCTTTCTGGTGATATGCATTAGGAATGCATCATGCACCCTCCTGAAGTGAGTCTTCTCCTTCAATTGGAGCTAAGGATAGCAGTCGTAAGGCTTGAGCTCGTTCTCCCTGTTGCCAATTTTGCCTTTGCAGATCAATCCTGGATACTTGTATGATCTGGCCAACAGGTATATCACATATGAACTCATGTGAAAAGACTTGGTCTCTTCAAGGTTGATTAGTTGCTCATGAAGGTTGTCACTTATCATCCGTGACTAGTTGAACATTTTGACTCCAGAGGTGATCTCGTCGATGAAATAGTACATCCAGCTCTCAAAGAAGGCGCCTTGTGGGTTGCCAGCTATTCTGTTAAGCATCAGTACAATATCTCCAAAATCCTCCTTGAAATCCGTGCGGCGAGGTCTCTTAGGCAACTTCTTGATTGACGGCTTTGGCTTGTCCATCCAAACCTTGTTGACTGTTGTGGCACATAGATCTGACTTGCTGTCATATAGCATTTTGGCTTCTTCTTTGGTCTTATAGACCGTTCTTGAATGCTCTGGAATGCCGAAGGTCTCCTGAATTGACACTTCGTTCAAGTGTGCTAAGATCCTTCCGTCAGGGGCGATGATCTGTCT
This sequence comes from Sequoia sempervirens, assembly GCA_007258455.2. Taxonomy (NCBI): domain Eukaryota; kingdom Viridiplantae; phylum Streptophyta; class Pinopsida; order Cupressales; family Cupressaceae; genus Sequoia; species Sequoia sempervirens. Next base: position 75,399 of record VDFB02005791.1, on the reverse strand, counting down.
TTTCTGGGCATCATAATGGCGAGCACATTCTACCATTAACTCTGCACAATCCATTGCCGGAGGGAATCCAGCTGCTTGGAATATCCCGTTTCTGACCATTCTTCTGGCTATTGCTGTGGGAAGTCCCTTCTGACCGTATACTCTTTTCTTAAATTCGTCAAAATCCACATGTCCGAGGTCAGTATCCATGACATTCTTCCACTTTGAGATGACCTTGGTCTCCTTCTGAGCACCCTTGTTGGCGAACTTCATTTTCAGCTTCCTGGATAATCCTCCTGCCGTGTCCGTCAACCTGCAGTCATAATATTAACATTAATAAAAAGACTTTTAAAATTATTTAAACCTCGTGCCTTGGATTCGAAAATTAACTTTCAGCTGTTCAAATAATTAATTTGCTGCGAAAAAGCAAGCTGAAAGTGACTTGAATGGAATTGAAAATTTTGCCAGAGCTTCGTCAAGATGACAGTACATGAAAAGATAGCAAATTTAAATTGACCAATCACCAAACCTCAGTGAAAGACCGTTAAATGCAAATCAGATTTAAAAATCTGATTTTTTGAAAAGTGCGCCCCTCTTCAAGAAGAATTCAGCTTTGAAATAAATCTCTTTTTCTCTTCCCGCGAAAAATTCCTCAACATAACACTGCTTCTCTCTCTGGGAAAATTCGACTTTGCTTATGGACGAATTAATTGCCGGACAATTTCGAGAAAGATTAAATTTCTCTTCAGCTGTGTGTGAAAAATGAGTTGCTGAAACTCATTATAATGCTGAAGGATTGAATTCGATTTAGCAACTGCCATATTCTTTCTCGATCTCGATTTGTTTTCATTTTCCAAACAGGCAACTTTCCTTTTATCTTCCGACAAGGATCAGTCTCGAACTTATCCGGACAAATCTTACTAATCTTCAAAAATTTGATTTTTTTATTTAATGTTTATTTTTTTGATTTTTCAAATGATTTAATTAAATTCATGGTGAATTTAATTTTCTTTTTGGTCGGATTTCATCTCCGCCTGGCGTGCTTTATTTTCGTCCGATTCGTGTTTGGCAATTTTGATTTTGTCCAAGGCATTTCAAATTTCGAAATAGTTGAAAATTAATATTAAAATATTAAAAATATTTTAATTAAATCCAACCCGTTCGTCTTGGACCCATGGCTATCTCGATTTTCCTTCATTTTTTCTTGGCTGAGAGTTTATTTTCCAATTTCGTCCTTGATTTCGTCTAGCCAAACCAAATCTTAAGCCATTCCGTCGAAAATTTAATTGCCAGATCCCTATTTTTCTTTAGCACATGTCCTTTCAATCTTGGCATTTGTCCTCTCGAAAGTGTCACAATACTTGGCCAACGTCTTCATTTCTCATTCCCTAGCCTCTTCACTTAGGCAAATATTCAAACCTCTTCTTAGACTTGGCATTAACACTTAGCCAAAAATCTTATCATCTTGGGCGGACTTCCTTAGCTTCTTGGACAAGCATCATGAACTTCTTTAGCACCTTGCTAACTCCTTCCAAGTGTATGGCGGACTTCATAGATCTTTTGGACGGACACCATGGATGGACTTTCTCAACACTTTAGCTTTTATCTCAACATTTTATCCCCTTTAGAAATGATTCTCCACCCTTCATACTTAGCAGATTTCGAAATTTCCCCTCTTGATAGGTATTGACACTTAGCAAATATTTTGATTTTCCCTCACTTTACATGTCTAGGCGGACTTTCCATAACCTTCAGCCAAGTCCCACCTTTTAAGGGCGGACTTCCTTAGTATTTTGGACGAGTCTTCAAGCATATGGCGGACTTCTAAGGCCTTTTGGACGTCCTTTAGAGTAAATGGCGGACTTTAGAGCATGCAAGGACATGGGTGGCGGACTTCAAAGGGGTCAAGGATGTGCTTCATGATGCAAGGGCGGACTTTGGAGGCTTATAGGATATCCCCCTTGGCAGATGGCGGACTTTGAAGGCTTGCAGGATGTACATGGGCGGACTTCTTGACCCTTTGGCACTTCCCTCAAGCACATGGCGGACTTCATGAGATGCAAGGATGGTCTTGGGCGGACTTTGGAGCATGCAGGGATGTTGCCTCAACATGCAGGGATATGCTTCATGATGCAAGGGCGGCCCTTAAGACCTTTTTGGACATCCTCCTTAGCTGCTGGGCGAATTCCATGACCTTCCAGACCTTCATACACCTTCCTTCATCCTTCTTTCATGGCGAATTTTCTAGATTTGAGCAGATTTTTCACAAATTTCACCATCTAAGAACTGATTTTCATGATTTCACCTTCAGATCTGATTGATCTTGAACTGGTTTTGACTGGTTTTTCCAGATTTTTGAACGTTTTTGGTCTGATTTTCATGCTTTTTGAAGTTGTTTTTGCAAATTTTCAAAAAAATTTCAAATTTTTTCATTTTGATTTTCTGAGAGTTCTATTGAGTTTTTCGAACTTCTGAGTGCGTTTTCAGAACTCGGGACCCTTCTAAAAATAGAAACTTTCCAAAAATAGAAACTTTGTAAAAATAGAAAAAGCAGCCCTAAAAAATAGGGAACCTCGTTTGGTCCAAAAATGCCAAAAATGAAAAATCGAAAAAGCAACTTTTCCTAAAAAATAGGAAGTCTCAGAATTGGCCGAATTTACAATCTATCTTCGTCTCTTGGGCCTTCTGAGCGCTTCCATGACGTCTACGCACTGATTCAAGCATGAATTACTGACTCGGCTCGGGTGACTCTCAGCAAATTGACTTGAAACTCTTGGCAAAGTGATCTCTTGTAACCGTTGCAAGGAGACAGAACCCTAAAAACTAGCAGGCAACTGGGGGTCCCCATCAGCGATGGGGCGATGTGTGAAAAGGTCACAACACTACTTTATACTTATGTGATCGTTGTATACTTGTGTATGTGATCAAATTTGCTTCTATTTAATGATGTTATTGTGTCTTTAAGGTTTATTCAAGAAAGGGTGCGTGAAACAAGTTTTAAATCCTTGAAAATCTCTAAATTTCTAGGGTTTTTTCAATTTTTTTCATTTTTCCGAGTCCATGCACCAAGTCCTGAGTCGCGAGTCGACTCACCCTAGTTGAGTCCGAGCCGAGTCCGAGTCTCGTTACTATGGATTTACATATGTATATATCCTACATATGGATAATAAATAATATAATGGTATAGGTCTTGTGATAGAATATGTGATCTGCTTGAGTGTTTGAAACTAACCTTGTGGGAAGGGCCTAGGGTGAAGTGGTAGGGGCCAAAAGAGCCCACTTGTGACCTGCACCCAATTCCACAAGAAGGGCCAAGGGTGAAGTGGTAGGAGCCCAAAGAGCCCACTTGTGACCTCCGTCCAATCCCGCAAGGTGGCAAGTCTCTTTAGGGGGGTTGAGACATTGATGGAAAAAGCAAACACAAGTCGCCAAGGGGGAGGGCTGCAGTATACACCCTCATAGGTTTGGTATAGAAATCGCTTTGGGCAGACCCATCATGTCCCTTCCCCCAAAATCTTAATATGTTTGCATTGTTGATAATCTATGGATGTGATGTAATTGTCTAACTCTAACAAGCATATATGCATATTTGCTTATATTGTTCGTGTTGTGAATGCAAGATTCCAATCCATGATTGCATCATTAAAGAAATATTTATTTGGTGAGATGAAACCCTAACCCTAATTCGTTGCAATTTGTGAATTGTGGGAAAATTCTGGGGCAAATCGAGTGAGGGACATTACATTTGTGTACATTATGTTGGAGCAGCAATAAAATGAATGCAAAATCCAATAACTTCCATAAATGAACTTACACAATGAAAATCCAAAAGCTATCATAAAAGTGAATAAAATAATATAATGAGCTCCTTGTATATGTAAGACAAGGAGGGAAAGGAATGGTAGGAATAGACAACTGACTAGCCCACCAAAAGGTGTGATATATGTGGAACACTTGGGACATGTGTGAAGATGTGTAAAGTCCCTATGAGGTGAGAAAAAATATAAAAAAGAATCTAAGTGAGCTTAAGTCTAGCGTGAATAGGTCTACTAGATAAAACTAAGCTAGATAGATAAAACCACTTTTCATGCTAACACCCTCCCTTAAGTTATACCCAAGGAGAAAGCTAAACAATAAAAGATGAGTCTTGACAATTAGGTCTAATGAGGTACTCATGTACAATAAAAGTCTCTCACAAATTGAGAAAAAGAGAAAACCCTGTGGAAAAGAAAATCTTTCCAAAAAAGAGAACCAATATAGAAGACAACGGACTCAAGACGATCCACCAAGGACAACTTCCTTCACATCAAGCATATGTCACAACTCAAGATAGTGAGGCAATGCTAAACATCTAGTGAAGATGTTGACAACTTTCCCTTGAGTTGGCAAATATTCTGTAATGTCCCCGATTTCGTGAACATCAGTTTCTGAGGTTTAGCCTATTCTTGACTCTCGTAGGCTAAGGAGCTTGGTTAGAGGGTCTTCTGCATGGCAGTTACCTAGGTTGTTGTTGGCTCATTTCGTGGATTTAGGAGTTCATTTGATGTTTCTTATGATATCTTGGATGTTGGATAACACATTGTTTGATAACACACTGTTTGAAAACACACTGTTTGAAAACATACTGTTTGATAACACAATGTTTGAAAACATTTTGTTTGATAACACATCATGTTAGAAAATATATCGTTGGATAACATATTTGCACTTTATGAGTTATATTTTATATCATTATAATAAAGTGTAAATATAATATAATATTATATTATTTCTGGAAGCTTCAACAATGTGGGCCGACCTCTTGGTGAAAAAGAATAAATAGGTGAGACTAGCCATTGTCTCATCATCCATGAATTGTTATTTGATTTGAAGAACTTGTTTGGTGTAGGAGCCAGCTAGAGTTTCTGCCATTTCTAGCCATTGGGAACAAAAACTCTCATTGGTTATGCAATTTTGAGGTTGTGAGATATTAGCTGAATTATTGCTACATTTTGGGATTCACTTCAGAAGTTCAATTTGTGCTTCATTGCAAATTTTGTGGCCTTTGGCCAAATTTGGAGATTAAGATTTCATATTGTTGGCGTAAAATCTAACACCTCTGGAGTGCAGGTTTGTTCGGACAGCTATGTACACTACGCAATGAGTGCTCTTCAAATTAGGAGGGGAAGCTCCCTCGTTGTGCTAGAATGCGTGGAAAAGAAAAGTAATCTAAATCCTATCTTTTTGTTCTCAGCTGGAAGAGGCACAAGGTTAAGAAAACCAAGAACGTTGCAGCTAAGGATTTTCTGGTTTCGCAAATCAGTAACTACAACTAAGCTAACTACTTTAAATCTATCCAGTTTCCTCAAGAAAACAGAGCATGAGGAAATGGAGCAGGGATTGACTATCGGACGATAAACGAGTTTAAACTCTCTACTTGAAGGCAAGGTGGCGCAACTATCATCTCAATCTAAACAAGTTTATTGGGCACAAAACAGATTTAAGAATTCACCAAGATGATCTTATGAAACCCTGTGTGGCATAACACTTGATCATAACAGTAAAGACTTACTAAATGGCTTTTATCATCAAGATCTTTATGAAACCCTGTGTGGCATAACACTTGATCGTAATGACAAAAGAATTCACAAAACAGATTTATCTAAACTATGAGAAGATTTACCATGATAATCTTATGAAACCCTATGTGGCATAACACTTGATCAGCATAGTAAATACTTCACAAAACGGTTTTATCATGACAATCTTACGAAACCCTGTGTGGCATAACGCTTGATCATAACAATAAAAGATTCACAAGACGTGAAAGAATTCACCATTACAATTGCATGAAATCCTATGTGGCATAACAATTAACTGTAATAGCAAAGACGCATGAACAAATACCAAAAGAGCGATATTGAGGGCAAGGTAGGCGCAGCATATATTTCTCTCTCAAGCAAAGTTAATTACAAATGAGCAAAAGCTCTTATTTATATACATCAAGGTGTAGGTAACCCTAAAATCACCTTGAGTTCACTCAGTTCTTTCGCATGCAAGTTATGCCTAACCCTAATGAAGTAAACTATACAGCTTAACCGCAAGTTACCATCGCTTAATCGGTACAAATAACCTAATTGGACAATGTGCAAGCATGCACGCCCTTATTTAAAGCAAAGTTAACTGGCACTACCTTCAGTTAACTGGAAACCCTAACCCTAACTCCTGTGTTGATAATTCCGAGGATGAGATAAGCATGTGTTAAGTCAGCAAGTGAACTGAAGACTGGAAGTCAAGTTAACTGCTGCTCAGGACTCAACCCTAGAAATTAACTGCACGTTCCAACTGGCAGATCACTCCATGTCAACTCGGTCTAACACTTCGACCAAGAACTCATCGATCTCTCTGTCATCTGACACTTTGACGCTGTCCAAAAATAGTAATCTGCTTCTTCAATTCTCTGTCGCCTTCTTTGGCTGTATGCATACATTCTTTGACATCTTCAGTCTCCTTGAAACTCGCTGAAATTTACTGAAAATGTGATCAGAACCTCCATCAAGATATCATAAACATGCTTCTGAAACTCGGTTTGTACAACCTTGAGATCAGCGTAGGTACCATTTTCATGAAGATAATGGCACAAGATCTGAGTGACTTTGGCGGCTCCGTAAATGAAGTAATCTCTGTTCCTTCTGCAGCTTAACGCTTCATTGTCAGCTGCTCTAATGAAAACCTAAATTAAGACCGATTTGGCCTTGAATTCAGTCTAATTGAACTGCCTTCTGAAAAACTTGCTTGTTGACTGTGAACACGGCTATATTCTGACAACTTTATCTGAAAAGTTAAAAATGGCTCCTGGTGAGGCTCAAAATAGCTTGTCGGAGGATAATTTTCACCAAAAATTCTGAGACATGGGTTTTGTCTGGAAAATGATTCTAAGACAACCCACAACGTCAAAATTGTGAAAAAATGCCGTTTAGCCTAACATGCAAAGACTTTTCAGTCGAGAACTGTAGGGGTTTTAGAGCTTCCCGGGGCAATTTTTCTTGAGAAAATCTGGAACATGGGTTTTATGCACAATGGAATTCTGAACAAACCCAGATGATGCGATTTTCAAAAAGATGTAATTTTAACCCACGTGCAAAGAAATTCTCGGAAAAAAGCACAGAGCTTCAGAATGAAGGCTATGGGGCAATTTTCTCGAAAAAATCTAAGACGTGGGTTTTGCTGCAAATGCTGAAATATGCGAACCCAGATGATCAGATTCTGAATATGTGTTGAATTTCTTTGACATGCAAAGAAAATACCTAAGGTGAGAAATAGAAGAAATAAGACAGAAGATAGAAAGTTTTTCTTGTCTGCTTCTGAAAAATCAGCAAATCTCTTCTTTCGAACTTGATAAAACCTGCATGCAAAGTGAAAATAAAGTCTAGAATCGCCTTCCTCTGAACAATCTGAATTCGTTGCTACGAAGAACGCTGAATTCTGACACCTGAATCACCTTAAGCTTGCTGGTCGCTCAAAAAGAATATAAGCTTCAGAGCAAAAGATGATGAAATAATGGACGCCATTCTTGAAATATATAGAATTTCATCTTTGAAAATTCGCATAAAGCAAGGAATGCTTGAAAATGGCGCTTGGCTTCTAATTGGACCTCATTACAGTTAACTGAAACTCGAACAAGCTAAATAAAGCACCATGCTTTAGGGTTTCCCTTTCAATCTTCAGTTGCAAACTTATTTAAAGCCTCATGCAAGTTAGACTTCAGTTAACATTCCTTGTTGAATTCGCCATCTTCATGCTTTAAATCTAAAAATAGCAACCCTTTCAAGACTTCAGTTGACATTCAAGAAGTGAATGAATTCGCCAACTTCACACTTATGCTTCAATTCTAAAAATAGCAACCCTTTTGTAACTTCAGTTGTCATTCCTTGTAAAGTGCGTGGCTTCACAAATTATGCTTCATCAATAAAATATCTAAACATGGCGACCCTTTTGATAAGTTCAGTTAACACTCAAATTTGCCATCTTCACAAATTTATGCTTCATCAAAATATGGCGACCCTTTTAGAACTCCAGTTAACACACAATGAAGCGCCATCTTCACTAAAACTTCACAATTTTGACCAAATTCACCATGCATGTAAACTCCAGTTGACATTCATTGATAATCTTCAGTTAAGTGGACATGCAATCAAGTTAACTCAACATGCAAGATAGTTAACTGAACATGCAAACTAGTTAACTCGACATGCAAACTGAAAGATCACTCCACATGCCAATATACTAACTGAAGACAACAACCCGTAAATCGTTCAGTCTAACTGCAATCAGAACTCCAAAGGCCCATTCAACTCTCTTTCGAAAATTCAACTTTGAACTCTTTAATTCCGGACTTAGCCAAATTTTATGAAAATAAAACCTCACGACCTCGCTCATCCTCCGACACCGGTTGACGACTTCTCCGATTGGTCGGCACAGTGCATTGCAGAAATGCAGCAAAAACCATCAAAAGACATCTTGAGATTGCACGTCATAATGACATCCGGCTCAAAAATCCAAGCGCCCTTAAAAGCGCTTTTTCCCCGACTTAGTCAAATTTTGACTTCAGATTCGAACGAAGGGAAAAACAAAATCCTTCATAACTTCTGCTTTATCAACTTTCGTGACTGGATCTCAGGTTCACTGCGGAGCCAACCTCATTCTGCATGACAACTGCAAAGGTACATTTCCCAAGAAAACGTCTGAGGGGTGAAAAACAAGGGCGCCTTTTTCAAAAGCTGCTCTTTTCACTCCAGACTTAGCCATTTCTTGCTTTCGCCTCGTTTTGCGTTGTATCTTCCGTAACTTGCTCGAAACAGGTCCGTTTGACAGGCTTGATAGCTCACTGCGAAGTTGACGTGATGCCGGACAAATGTCTGCTGGAGGTGACAAACCCTAAAAACAGGATCTGGGCCCCTAAAAGATAGGGCACCCATTTGAGAATGTGCTCCTTCTCCAGAGATAGAAAATTTTGATGTTTTTCCTTCAAATTCTCGCTTTTCTTAAATCTCTTCAGTAACAGGTTGACATGACACTGACACCAACTCTATATTTGAAAAACCCCAAAACGACCTTCTGACATCACTTTAACAAGATTAAGACTCAATTAAGCAAAATGCCTTAGTGAAGCAAAAATTTTGATTTTGGGTACAACACATATCAGCTTGTTGAAGCATTTTGGAGAATAACCTACAACTGCAAATTTGTGAAGAAGTGATTGGAGATATATTGGAGATCATTTGCAAATAGGAGGCAACATTGATTGGCATATTTGGAGGTGATTATTGTATGAAGAACATTATGATTTTTCATCTCAGCGAGAGTCAACCAGCCATGGTGAGAAGTACATATTTGCTCATTGCTCGTCATTGAGACTTTAGATTTTTGTGGGCATTGGAGAAATCATTTCCTTTCGTGTTGGCAATCATTTCTATAGCAATTTGGAGGGCCATTGTTGCTGCATTTATTTATCTAAAATATTGCCAGGCAAGAATAGGGGTGGCTGGTGTAGGAGTTTGATTTAGCTTGAGGGAAGCTCATTTTGGATTGTTTATTGGTTGCCACATCTTCATCAACATAGGCGCTTCTCCCAACCAGGTTTTATGTTATTTGCATACTCATATCAGCATTTATAATAAGTTTAATTGTTGCCATTGTACTAAGACTTTGAAGTGCATTGTTGTAAAGCCAAGAGTCTTGGTTAATCTTAATCAGCATTGTAATTGAGGTAGTTCATCAATTAGGAGTTATAAGTTGCATATCAAATTCTAATGTAATGTACATGTTTATGATTGACATAATAGTTTGCATGCCAATTGTTTGTGAAAATGCTTCTTGGCTGTAGTTATGCAATTTTCCTTAGGAACTCATGTATTTGCATATGAAAAGAATAAAAGCAAGTGCATTTCATTCTCAGCTTATTGTTAGATCTTTTGACATTCATTTCAAAGCATTTGCATCATTTCCACTTGATTCTAAGAGCATACACAACAAACTGAAATTCATATCAGCAAGCTACAACTTCGCATACCAAGTGTTTGACAATATCCCTTAAGCATATATTCAGTATTTTGAAGTCAAAATTGGCAAGGAATATCACATATTCTAAGGAGAGAACACCATCATGGATGAGTTGCTGAATGAAATGCATGTGTATCTCAATGTCCTTCATCCTTTGATGCTCCATTGGGTTGCAAGAAATGTGAATGGCACTTTAGTTATCATAGCAAAGAATAGTAGGATGATTAGGTGGTAGACCAAACTTTGTCATAAGCTATCAAAGCCATAGAACCTTCTAGCTAGCAAGTAGTGCACCTTGATACTCAACCTTAGTGGATGATAATGTAATAGTTGTTTGATTCTTGCAAGATCATGCCTCTAGACCAAAATGAAGACAAAAAGCAAACCCAAAATTAGACTTTTGTGAGTTACATCACCGACCCAATTTGAATCAATGAAGCCTATTATCTGAGAAGCTCTTGTGTATGCTAAATTCCAAAATGTGTCATGCCCTAAATATACCTTAAAATGCACTCAGCTTCCTTCGAATGACTCTCATCGCTCATGAGGATCATGGGAAAAATGGGAGACAAGCCCAACATCAAAGGTGATATCATGTGGGTCAAATACAAACAATTGCCAACTAACTGTTTGTACAAAGTAGAATCAACACTAGGTGTGGTGCAAGCGGTAGTAAAAGTGGCAGACTAAAATGGAGTTGGGATAGGATTACAATTATCCATGTTAAATCATTGAAGCAAGTCCATGGAAATTTTTTGTTGGTATATAGAACTCCCCTCAATTTTTTGTAAGACCTAAAGACCAACCAAATAATGTAGAAGCCCAAGATCAGCCAAGATCAGCCATATCAAGCTTCTCCATCAAAATGTGTTGAATATCTTGAAGCATGGATGAGGAGCTACTACTGAGAATCAAGTCATCTACATGCAATACTAATATCAAAAGCTTATCTCTAGGTCTTTGAATACTCACTGTGTGATCTAAGTGGCAATGAGTGAAACCATAAACAAACAAGAAATTGTCAATCATACACACTGTGTGATCTAAGTGGCAATGAGTGAAACCATAAACAAACAAGAAATCGTCAATAATCTCATACCAAACTCCAGGGGCTTGTTTGAGATCATATAAGGAATGTTGAAGTATGCAAACAAGTGAAGACATGAATCCTTAAAGCTGCTCCATGCAGATCTCCTCATTAATATTGTGGTGCAGGAAGGCACTCTTAAAATCTATTTGGAAAAGTGGCCATCTCTAAGATGCAGTAATGGAAAAGACAAGGCATATAGGATCTATCTTGGCTAGAGGGGAAAATGTTTCAGAATAGTTGATACCTTCAACCTATGAAAAAAATTTAGCTACAAGACATGCCTTGTACCTTTCAATAGAACCATCAATGCATACTTGGTGTGGTACACCCACTTGCACTGAACCATCTTTCCCCTTAGGAAGAGGAACCAAATCCCATGTGTTATTCTTCATTGAAGAAGAATACACATTGCTATAGCACAATCCCACTTTGGTATACCAAAAGCCTTTGAAAAACTCTATGGATCAATACATGGGGAAATGGAAAATATGCATTGCCTAAATTAATATGTTAACTTACAAAGAAATATAGATGTCGAGTGAGGTCGGATTGAAGGAATAGAGAAAAGAAATGTGGATGAACTTTTAAGCTAGAATAATACTCGTGATTCCTCTTTGAAGCATGGCCACAACAATCAAGCCGTCAAACAGATCTTAAACGACATAAAATAAACTAAAAAAATGCGAATATTTTTTTTTGCAAAATGCCCTAGCAATCTGAAACACCTAGCTGAAATTTCTAGAATTGTGATTTTTATTGAGTACTAGTGATTTTTGGCAATTTTTAGGGAAAAAATTGCAGTAATTTTTAATATAAACTTGGCATAAAGTCATTTCCATATTTCTCAAGTGAGTACTCATTATAGGGTCTAAAGTGGAAACCATTCAATTGTTATTGTTATTAATTATAGTTAAACGTATATTTGTAATTTTGTGAGTTAAATTTAAGTTCGAGTAACCTTGTTAAGTTTTGCATTAATAAATATTCATTAAAATAAAAATTTGTGTATTGTTTTAGCAATTTATCTTGTGGAACCATGTCATGTTCGTCCATTTAATAATTTTCCATTGATGTTGAATGTTGATCTTTGATTTAGTCATCCATCAACATCCGTTGGTGTTATTTAGTTAAAACTTTGTTAATAACCAAATATTGGTCTTTGCTTTAACTGGTAGGAGGTTATGCTTGTTTGTGCTTGAAGTGTTTATCCTCTTTAATTTGAAAATCTTCTTGCAAGCCTTGATTGTTGATAGTTTGACATTGCATTTGAGGCATAAACAAAGTCAATTAGATATTTACACTTAATGCAAAACCAACATTGAAATCTTGTATAGTGTGCATATTTATAAATTCTATTAGTTTTAGGTTTAGTTAGATCTTAGGGAGCTTCCCCTTATAATTTGAAAAATAGTTCTATTGTACTACTATTTTTTTTGGTGTTCTAATGTCCCCAACTTCCGAGTAGTCACCAACCACTAAATTAATTTAATTAATTAAATATTAAATTGCCCTAAAGTAATATTGTGGATGTTTATATTTAATTAATTAATGTTAAAAGTGATTTTATTAATTAAATGTGCTTAATTATTAAATAAAGTGACTTTTACATTATTAAAACATTTATGAAGGGGGAAGTATAAAAGGAAGTTGAAAAAAGGAATTAATCATCTTTTGGAGAATTTATTATCGGGCACAAAATTTGAGAGCACAACTTTTAGGAAATACAAGGATGAAAAATCCTCGAACTTGTTGACGTGGTTTTTGAGACCGCACCAACACAGAACAAAGTTTCCCAATGGAGACTCTATTCTCTCTTGAACAAAGTATTCAGCGTGCTAAGATTGCCAGTGAGATCACGCTTTCAACTCCAAGGTTCTTGAAATGCGAATAGACCCATTTTGGTTGATGTGTATATGCTGTGTTCTTACGAGGGGACTTACGTAATTGTTCTGAATGCGTGCAATAACAACCAATATATGCTTTTGGAAGGGACTTTTATGCGAATGATTTGGCTTTAGCATGCAAATTTCCTAAAGCTAACCAAGATTATGCAGAATTTGAATGGCTGCAGAGATTTCTAAAATTTTAAATTTTAATCTAAATGCAAATGGGTGTTATGCTTAACTTGAATGAACTTCGAACAAACCTTGCCTAGCCTCCTATAGGACAGCTTCAACAAAGCAAGTGCAATCTTCAAAGGATAAGAAAAATGTTCAAATCACAATCCAATGATGCAATTACCATCACAACGATGCATAACTACACATGAATTTCGATCGAAGTTAAGTGCAAAATGTTCCAGTAGACCACGCAGGACGAGCTTACCATCAGTAAGAACGTTAGTGGTATGGATAAAATAAATTCACTTATATCAAGCATAAACATCCATGTCTAACTACTAGCATGAGATTACGTCCTAATTGAAGTCAAAGGAAAAAGAAACCTCACGAACTATTCAAAACAAAGTTTGAATTCACCATCAATGAAATGCTTTATTAAGAATAGCCTTTTGTGACAATCTCTTACAAAATTCTCAAAGGGAGAATTCCCCTTCTTTTTCAACAATGCAAATGAGGAACTACTCTAACTTAAAAGCTTCTACTCTCTATTCTGCTTCACTAATTGCTCACTACTCTCTGATTCTGACTATGACTACTAGAGTACAAATGAGGGGGACTCCCCCTTATATAGCTGGCTAGTTTCAACCGACGGCCCAGATCGAATTACAATGGAGGGCTCAGATCAAGCCACCTCAGCCCTAGACAAGCTTTGCCCTAAAAACCGCCAGAAGGTGGAGTGGTGTCATAAATGCTCCCAAAATAGAAGATTCCTCCTTTGACCATCATGAGTAATTAATGCCCACTACCCTTCTAGAAGATTCTCGTCCATGACCCGGATTCCTTTGTTCTTCTCTCTGACCGCGTATGCTATGAATCGTGCCAGCACTGCGTCGACCTCTTCCTCAGAAATTGGAGTAAGATTCAGCTGATACTCCAAGATGGCTACCATTTGCTCATGCTTCTCACAAGATTTTTCCCAAGTCTCCATAGAATCCTGCATGCTCTGAATGATTGTTGAAAACGTGGAGATGTTTTCAAAATCCAACTGGGAAAATGTCCTCATCTCCGTAAAGAATGGCTGCAATCTCGCCCTCAACCCCACAACATCAACCTCCTCAGCAGTCATTCGATTGGCAAAGACTGCCTCCAACGTGTTGAGGATACCCTCGTGGATATTCCTCATAGCTTTCCTGATCCTGGAGGACTCCATTGCTGCAGTGTCAAAGAAACTCTTCCCAGTGAACGCTGCTGAATGCCACCCATGGAAATCATACCTATCACCCGCTTGAATTACCCCTTCATTCACCAAAGTCTGCGTGGGCACACGCATCAAAACAGCAAGACGTGGGATAGTTTTGTCTTGAAAGATGTGGGTATCTCCCCAGGCTTGCTCAACATCATCCAAACGTGAAAGAATACTGGAGGCATTTTGAAATGCTGAGGCAAGATCCGCCATAAACTTTTCAGCCTCAGTACGGACACCATTTATCCATTTGTCCCCTTCTCGTACAACCCTCTTCACTTCTTCAAGGCCGCTGACCGGCTCTCGTGGTAACTCTGGTGGAAGTTCTGCCGCTGGATTACCTAGAGCAACAGGATGTGCGAGATTTTGCACATACTCAACCAATGCCTTGTGTTCTTTCTTCAATCTTTTGTACTTTCCTTCTTTTTTCACTAGCCTATCCTTCAATGCCTGAAACGAACTTTCAGCTTCTTCGACCACTTGTGCTCCAGAAGGATGTCCCAACTCAACCGTGGTGATCGTGTACTTCTCCGGCATTGCATCACTCAAATCATGCTCCTCCCTTGGGACAGTGATATGAAGGCTGCGGGAACCGGCCTCATTTGTTTCCATCCTTGTATATTTTCTTGCCCTCTTCCGCTTAGGTGACTTGCTTGTTTTGTTTAAGAGTTCTTCCATTTCAATTGCTAGGTCGGCGTCATCATCTTGGTCCCTTATGATCGCCTGTGAAAGCCAATTGCGCTGAATATCATAAATGATGAGGGGTTGCTCTTCAGTTGCTTCTACTTCCCGGACTTCTTCTCGAGCAATATTTGGCTGAGGCTCAATTATTTCAACGTATTGATCACTTCCCTCATGAGTCCCAGCATCTTCCTCTCCGAAGGAAAAATCAAAGTGGGTGTCCATATCCATTTCTTCCCCTTCATCCCGCTTACTGGCAGCTTCAGGATCATTGACGCTCTGAGTATCTATTTCTTTTGGCATTGGCTGGTTGACTTCTCTGACTTCCGGCTCTACATTCCTTCGAGCCCTCTGACTAGCAAATAACGAAACTTCACGCACACTGGAAGAATGAGATACCAGCTGAGTGGACGTTGTATCCTCCGACCCCTGCGGCTCTCGCTGAACGGGCTCCCTTCTGGATTCTGGACCTCGCGTGAGCTGCTTTTTCCTCTTCGCTAACACTGGCGGCTTTCTATCACCCATGAGGTCATACGTGAGGGCGACTGACCTTCTCCTTAATCTGTTAACACGCTCATCCACCCAAGCCCTCGTGAATGTCATGACTGGGATAGACAGAGTGTCTAGATCCGCAATCTCTGGTTCGGCCCAATCTATTGGTGGCATCGGAGTGTTCTTTACCGTTTCATAGTCTGGATGGGTGACCCTAGTATCCTCCTCAAGTTGATCTAGCACCTTAATCACCTCACACTCCCTGATTAGCTTTAGGGGCAGCCTTGAAAACATCCTTCTCCTGATTTCATCCTCGCTTCCAGCATTTGCCCAAAAGTCTTCCAGGTGAGCCTTGTGTTTGTACTCCACTCCTTGCACCGTTCCAATCATTCCCTTAGGATCAAAATCCTGTCGGCTCGTATGGAGAGTCAGCTTGTAGAATTTCAGCTCATCTTCGGCCTCTTTAGCTGCTTGTAAGGTAGGGCATTCTTCGAGTGAATTTCCCAACACAATGGGGAAATGCAAGCCTCCCTTCTTCTTTCTTCTAATGATCTTGTCATAGGCTACCAATTGCCTGGACAACTCAAGTAATATCATTCTGTTAGTTGGATACCTTGGCAATTTGTAAACATATGAATCGTAACCCGGAAGCCTCAGATAGGTAAACTTCGGGAATTGGACGAACCAACACCCATATTCTTCGATGAGCATCTGAGCCTCCTCGGATATCCTCTGCTGTAGCCTCTGCTGAAGGGTTCTTGTGATGTACATAGTAAAAGCATCATTCACTCTTTGAAAGTCACCAGTATGAGTAAGATGTAACTGTCTGCAAGACTGGTGAATCTTGAACTGATTGTAGCCGCAGCCAATTGGCTCCTGGTACGCCAATCCTCTATACTTGGTCATTCGAGCTAACATGTAAATGACATATGAGCTCATGTAAAATGTTTTTGTCCTTCTGAGACTCCAGAACTGCTCGTCAATATTATCACTGATCATCTGCGCCCAGTTCACTTGCTCGTTCCCCTCGAGCACTACACTGATGTAAAAGAACATCCATGGCTCGAATATGAATGACTGTGGGCTGCCATTGACTCTGCTGAGAAGCATAATGATGTCGCAATACTTTTGCTTCAGCTCCTCTGAGATTATCTGTTTCGGTAGCCTGGCAGCAGGTGGCTTTGGCTTGCGCATCCATGAGGTGTTTATCCTTTTCATACACTTCTCAAAGGTGGTGGCGTACATCTTATCTGCCTTGGCCTTGGACTTATACAACATATTGTCCGTAGCAAGTATTCCAAATGCCTCGCCAATTGCATCGGGAGCGAAATTAGCCATGATCATACCATCCGGAGAGGTGATAGTCCGATCCTCAGAATTGTAGAAGTTGGCGCACTCTAGGATCAACTCGGGACAACGGACTGCTGGTTGGAATCCGGCTGCCGCATACAACCCACTCTTGACGATGTTATGTGATGCATCTGTCGGAAGGTTGCCACCCTGCCCATACATTCTGCGTAGGAATGCCTCGAGGTTGAATGGCCCGAGATTGGTGTCCGTCAGATTTCCATGCTTTGAGATGATCTTCGACTCCGGGATGAAGGACTTCTTTAGACCCTTGATAATCGCCTGCCTGGAGGCGTTCTCTTTGACAGCTTCATTGTTGGTAACCTTTGCTCCAGCCTTGCTAGTTCCAGCAACATCTACCATCTGCAAAACAAAAAGCGAATATTACTCCATCAACCTTTTAAAACAACAATCACGTGAGGCGGCTGGCGGTTGGAGTTGGCTGCAAAAATAAATGCAAGTTAGTATCCTCAGCAGCCAACTTTGACTTCTCGAGAATTAAAACTTCAAGTTTCAACAACTTACACCCAAAAGAAATATTCAACTCCCCACGAGAAATTAACTCGATCAATTTCAACTTCGGAAAAAGCGTTAAGTTTCAGCAATATTTAAATCAGCAACTCCGAATATTAAAATCAGCAAGCTTCAAATTATAAAATTACCAAGTTTCAAATCTGCTCTTCGACAGTTATACATCAGCAACTTCGAAGAGTTTAAATAAGTCCGAGAGTTTTAAACAGGCAAATTCAAATCAGCAAGCCTCAACAATTTAAAATCAACTTTTCGAGAGTTATAAATCAGCAACTTCGAAAAGCAATCAAAAACAGCACTTCGAAAATTATAAAACAGCAACTTCGAAGGCCTTAGCAAATTTAAATCCAATTTGATTCTAACACTCGGCAACTTCAGAAAATTTAAAGCTCAAACAACTTCGAATTCAAACAATCTCAATCCATCAGCATGAATAAATGATCCCAGCTTTTCAATTTTAAACACATTTCAACTTTCAGCAAAATAAAAAGTCTCAGCAACTTCGGGTACTTACCTCAGCAACGTGAAGAAATAAAAATGCTAAACCCTTCAAACTTTAAATCGCAACACTTTGCAACTCCGAATCTCAGCAACTTCAAGAAATCAACTTTCAGCAACTTCAATCTCTTGCAAAAAGCGAACTTATTTCCTCACACTTTCAGCAACTCTCGAATTAAATCTCACAACTCAACTTGCCAGCATAAATTTTTAACTTCGAATCTTGTGAGACGAGAATGAAAATCCTCAGAGTTTTATAGCAAAAGACTGGTGCTAATTTTAGCAGATGCCTTTTATTCCCTTCATAATGACTGACGCGTTTGCTAAATTTAAAAGGGAATATTCCAGTCGTCAGGCAGTTGTTATGACAATTTGCTATTCGGGGAGATTCTTTCCTCGATTCAAATTTAAAATTCCCTCCCGACTGCCAGTTACCTCCAGTAATTTCGAGAAAATCATTTTTACACTGATTTGAAGCTATCTCAACTACATATTTAAAATGGCACTTTTAATTTATTAAAATTTAATTTAAAAGCCATTTTAATTTATTTCTTCAACGTTCTTAAATATTCGATATTAACCGTCAAAACTGGCTAGGCGTAATTTTATTTTCCACCCGTAATTGACTTCCAAAATAAATTCCCCTTGTTAAAATCATCCGAATTTTTAAAATTCCATGGGTCAAAATCGAAGGGGGAATTTTAATTTAAACTTAGGAAAATAATTAAATTAATTAATTAAATTAATTTCTCCGTCTTAAGCAAAAATTAAAATTAATCGCTTGGAGAAATCATATAACTTCCAACGCCTTTTCAATTTAATCTCGCTTTGGAAAATTTAAACGCCTTGCCTTCGATTTCACAAAATCTTCATTCGATTTTTTTTTTTTTTAATTTATTTCTTTGATTTGGGCGCACATGTGGTAAAAAATGTCAAGTCAAAAATAAATTTATTCATGACTTAGTGTATTTAGGCGCATTTTTCACTTCCACTTTCCAAAAAAAAAAAAATTCGAATGACTTTAATGTTTTCGATTTCCTTCTTCCAGTCTAGGCGTGGTTGAAAATATTTTACATTTCCTTTACAAACCCAGGCGCATATCATTGTGCGAACTTTAATTTTTTTGCTGTGACTTAGGAAATTTATCAAATCACTCTTTCCTCTTTGAGGTGCGTATGAGAGTATGTGCTTTCGATTTTGACACCTGGGTGCAAATGAGAGGCTAGACTTTTAATTTCTTAAACTTTCCAACTCTCAACTTGCAATGGGCGCGTTTGCCATGTTAGACTTTCAAGTTGAGGGCGCATATCCATGGTCTAGCTCCAAATTTTAATTTCCATGCCTTGGTGTATTTTCCAAGTCCCTCTTCTTCCTGGCGTACATCACAGGTTGGACTCTCGAAATTTAGTTTTTAATGCCTTAGCGAAAATTCTTTAAGTACCCCCTTCATTTTACGGCACATATAAGACCACCAACCTTCAAGGCGCATTTGCAAGGGTCTCCATCCAATTTCATGGGGGGGCGCATTTGGACCCATAGGCGTTCATTTTTAACACTTAGACGGATTTTAAAGTCTCTTAGCAAGGTGGGGTGCAAATCTCATGTGGTGCTTTTAATTTTAAGAAGGGCGCATTTTGACTTGTTAACTTTCAATTTCAACACCCCAGAGCTTTTAATCTCGAAGACCATGCCTTACTAGGCGCATATTGCATATAGAGGTTTTGGTTTCAATTTCCAGGCACAAACTCCATTTCAAGCTTCCAAGCGCAAATTATATGATCAACTTTCAATTAAATAACTCGGCCAAATCTTACTCAAGGGCGCATTTAACCTAGGAAGCTTTCATTTTTGGCTTTGGGCGCAAATCACCTACCAAGCTTCAAGGCGCATTTAGCACATGGTACTTCCAATTTGAAACACTTAGGCAAAATTCTCATCATTTTACTCCCTCCAGTCTCTAGGGCGCATTTAGCATGTGGTGTTTTCAATTTGACCCTTGGGCGCATTTAGAAGGGTCAACGTTCAGTTTTAACACTCAGAAAAATTTTCCAAGTCTAGAAGGGGGGGGGGGCACATTTGAGATGATGAACATCCAATTTTGATCCCAGGCGCATTCAGACTATGGAGGTTTCAATTTGCGAACTTCAAGCTGAGAGGCGCAAATAGCATGGGCAACATCCAGTCTTATCATTAAGGAGAAATTCCCAAGTCTTTATTGTTCAGGGGCGCATTTGGAGGTAGTAGCTTTCAATCTTGCCAAGGCGCACTTTACACATCAAACTTTCAATTTCACCACTGGGCGCATTTAGACCCCTGAGGTTTCAGTCAAAATTTTCACCATCTCCCAGGCTTGGGCACATTTTGATGGGGGAGCTTCTAATTTCAAGTGCTTTTAATATTTTCCATCAAGCTTTAACCTCAAGGGCGCATTTTAACCTTGCAACTTCAAGTTTTCCAGACTTAGTCATTTTTCTGCCTCTGTTCAGCCTTGAAAGCGAGTTTCAATATCGGACTTGAAATTTTATCCATTTTAGTGAATCTCGTGCCCTCTGCCAGATTTAAGTTGATCAACCCTAACTTGCCCCGTCTTTCTATTTTTAGAAAGTTCCTTAAATTTTGCGCCGTTGACTGAATTCTGACCTTGGAAAGCCTGATTTTCACCCTGCTCTGAATTTTGAATGACTTGTTCTGTCAGCGCCTGATTCCTGTTTGCGCCTGCTATTTTTAGCAACCTGCTAAAAATAAAAATTACTCAGAAAGTGCTCAGATTTCACATGTTGAATGCCTGAAACATGGTGATTGTGACTGGATGGTGTTCGTGCTTGACTGCTGTATTGTGCCCTTGATTTTAGGAAACCCTAATTGACCTGCTAAAAATAGCAACTATCTGATTCTTCATTCCCTGCAACTCTGTTTGTTTTGAAATTCGCGCCACAGATTACTTATCACATGTTTGTCTTGTACCCGTCGAGATCTGGTGTCAACCTGCCATTTATAGCTGCTTCTGAAGTGACTTACTATTTATAGTAAGTGCCTGTTTTTGAGACTTCCCTATCTCCGTTTGACTTGAAATTTGGACAGTGTGCTCTTCGTTGGTGAAGTTGCCCGATTGTGCTGATGCCGAGATCAACTTTCTATTTATAGCCCTCGTCCAAAACGCCTTACTAAAAATAGTAAGTTCTTGAAAAATGGTTAGTTCCGTTTGCATGTTACACCATCGCAAAGCTCTTGGAAAACCCAGAAAGAATATGCTGACATGCGCTGAAAACGCCTACATGCAAACCCTAATATCGGCCTCCGAAGGCTGAGTGCTGAAGGTTGTCGTCTAGCTTTGCATGTCATACCACCGCGAAGGTCTCGAAAAACCCAGAAGGAATCTCTGGACATGCATCAGAAGATGTAACGTCTAAACCCTGGAATTTGCTCTGGAAGTCGGACTGCCAAAAATAGCAAGTCGTCCGTTTTTGCTCAAATTTTGCCAAAAGTGCACTTGAAGTGCTCGGAATGCAATGAAGTTGTCCAAATGTGAAAATCTTGAGAAAATTGACCCTAAACTGACACTTACTAAAAATAGAAAATTGGCAGAACTTAGTGAAAATTCAGGGGTTGCTTGCTGAAAGCATGGTATTAGCACTGCTAGGCTCAAAAGCTGAATAACCAACTCAATTTGACTTCAAAATGACCTAAAGATGTGAAACCCTAATTTCAGTACTTGGTCGAATCTTTGCGTTCAAGCTTGCTGACAGGAGCGTCCCCGGAAAGCAGACAGCAGAAAAGAAGCAGAACGAGAGAGAAAGACACAAAACCAAAGCCAAAAGACCAGAATGGAGCGAAAATTTATGGGTCCCCATTTCGAATGGGGCGATGTGTGAAAAAGTCACAATAGAACTGTGGATTGCATGAAAACCCAACTCCACGAGTAGGTGGATTCATCTCAAAATTCATGCAGGGATTTAAAGGACAACTGATTGACTTTTTGGAAATTGGTACAGTCTACTTTAAAGACAAGTTTCGGGTATTTATGGGGTTTTTAGATAATTAAATTTGTAAAGTTTTTCCTTTCAGAGAAATGAATACAATAAGCAGTGGAAACTATAAATTATTGCAAATCCCTTGAAATATCATGAATAATGGAGTTGGAGTTTAGATATATAAATTCTTGCATACTTAACTCTAGACCTGTAGCCTGTAAAGGGTAGAAATATTCAATACTATATATTTGCCATCATAAGGGACAGCATATAGGATTGGGAGCAGATTGGTATAACAAGGTGCATCATATTAATATTTGGAATGATCATTAGCGAGAGCCGACATTAAGGAAAAGACAAATCAGCTACAAACCGACTTGGCAGATAAGACAAAAGGGAAAATATGCCCAGGTGTTTGGAGGAGTCATACATTATATGCATAGATTGGAAATAAGTCACATCATATCTAAAGGAGTCATCATATTAAATGATAGGCATTGCAATATTCAGGGTTGCGCCTTATAAAAGCTCCTTAGGCTAGTGAAGGAATTGAGGGGATAAACTATCTCACTGCTCCATTTATTCAACATATTTCTGATCAAGACTTTATCAACCATCAACTAACTGCCAGCACTATCGCCTGTCATAGAACCAACGCCTCTCATCAATGTCATATACTTGGAGGTTATTGAGTTGAAGGTTAGTCGTGGTCATGTGTATCATGAACAGAGGAATCCACGATACTTCCCATTGTATGAAATCTCTGATATATATAAATCTTTATATTTGCAATATCAAATTTTTGAGTTTTTTGCGACGAAGTGAAGACTCCTTATCCAAAATTGAATACTAGTTATTTCATGTGAATGCCAAATGTTTGCAATTGTATTAAACTGAACTTCATATATTGCAATAGTCTATTTCATCTCACCTAAAGTAGTGGTTGAAAAATGCTTGCATTGTAAAACCAATAGAATAAATCGAAAAAATTCATAGCAGGGGGAAAGAGTTATTACATTGGTATCAAAGCTTGGATCTTGTCAGCCTTTGGGTTATATTTTAGACTTGTTCATGCAACCAAGTGACAGGCATAATAGGTACCCAATACCCAAGGTAGATGAACTATTGGATGAGCTTTATGGGTCGGTTTACTTCTCGAAGATTGATCTTCGTTCAGGGTACTGCCAGATTAGAGTCCGTGCAGAGGATGTGCATACGACAACATTTAGATGCCACTACGAACACTACGAGTTTCTCATTATGCTTTTCCGTCTTACTAATGTGCCCACAACTTTTCAGTCATGTATGAATCATATATTTAATAAGCAATTGGGGAAATTTGTGCTGATTTTTTTTATGATATTCTAATATACATTAAGACATGGGAGGATCACCTCAGGCACATTGACAAGGTGTTAGGCATTATGGAATCACAGTCTTTGTTTGCAAAGGCTTCAAAATGTGAGTTCGGCATGACTGAAATTTATATTTAGGACATGTGATTGGTGCTGGTGGGGTTAAGCTACACGAGAAGAAAATACAATCCATACTTGAGTGGGCACCACCGAGAAACAATTCAGATTTGAGGGGCTTTCTTGGATTATGTAGCTACTACAGGAGGTTTTTCAAGGGGTTGTCTCAGTTGGCAACACCTCTCATAGATCTCACTAGGAAGGGTGCTTTCAGATTGTCGGACGAGGCTTAGAGTAATTTTGATACACTCAAGAAGGTGATGTGTTCTTGTCCAGTGCTAGTGTTGCTAGATTTCTCTCAACTGTTTGTGTTGGAATGTGACACATAGGGTGAAGGGATCGGTGTAGTGCTCATGCAGAACAAGCATCCCATAGTCTACGAAAGTAGGAAGTTGAGAGAAATAGAATGATTGTATTCCACCTATGACAAGGAAATACTTGCCATCATGCATGCAATGACAAAGTTTAGATAGTACCTGGTAGGTGCAAAGTTTGTGGTCAATACATTTCACAATAGTTTGAAATATTTCTCAGAGCAAAAGGATTGGAACGAATGCCAACAGAAATGGGTAAGCAAAATTCATGCGTATGACTTTGACATTGAATATGTTAAAGGGAAAAGAGTGGTAGATGCATTATCCAGAAGATCTACCCTTTGCTCTATCTCTAAGATTTTAATCGATTGGAAGGCTCACTTTGTGGCTGAGTATTCTAAGAATTTCGTTGCATGTGAGCTTATGGATGCATAGCTCCAAGATGACAGGTATAAGGTGATTGATGATGTGATTTTCTACAAGGATAGGATATTCTTAGTACCTAAATCTAAATTGAAGAGTACGATTTTGAGAGGTTTCATGATACGCTCTTAGCAGGACATCCTAGGTTCTTCAAAATTTATAGGTAGCTTCGAGAGAGATTCTCATGGAAGGGTCTCAAGAGTGATGTCTTGCATTATGTTAGAGAGTGCATGAATTGTCAGCAAAACAAGTCAGAACATACCTTTCTTGTTGGTTTGCTACAGCCATTGTCGATTCCAGAGCAGAAGTGGGAGAGCATATCATTCAACTTTGTTACAGGTCTTCAAAAAGTCCAAAGACGAGATTGCATATATGTAGTGGTTGATAGTTTAACAAAGTATGCACACTTCTTTACTATTCCTTGTGATTACAAGACACATCTGGTGGCCAATTTGTTTTTTTGGCAGGTATTTAGGCTTCATGGGCCTCCATAAAAAATTCTTAGCAATAGGGAAAGATGATTCCTCAGTGTTTTTGCTAGGAGCTATTTAGACTAGTTGGCACCGAGTTGTCTCCAAGCACCAGCTACCATCCATAGACAGACGGTCAAATAGAGATTGTAAACAAGTGGGTGGAATGTTATTTGCACAATTATGTAGTAGGGCATTAGAAGGCTTGGTTCAAATGGCTTTGTTTAGGAGAACACTGGTATAATACTACATACCACATGTCAATCGGTATGTCACCATTCAAGGCCTTTTATGGATATGACACTATATCTCTTGTAGACTTAGCCTTTGATGACAATAAAGCTCCAAAAGCAAGGGAATTGATGTCAGATAATCAAGATATTTTGAAGGCACTTAAGGAGAATTGAAGTGTGCTCAAATTCAATAGAAAACATATGTGGATAAACATAGAATAGAAGAACTTTTGAGGTGGGTGATTTAGTTTTTTTGCACCTACAACCATACAGGCAATCTACTTTGAAAAGTAGTGCAAAAAAATTGAAGCCTCGGTTCTATGGGCCCTACAGGATTTTAAGAAGGGTTGGAGAGGTAGTATATGAATTGGAGTTGCCTAAAGGTAGCAAAATTCATAATTTATTTCATGTATCTTGCCTTAAAAAGGTGATTGGACAACATACTACTCCATCTCCAGAGCTTCCACCTTTAGACGAAGAAGACAAGTCGATATTGATTCCTGATGCTATTCTAAATGTTTGGGAGCGTAGGTTGAAAAATAGGGTGATTAAGGAATATTTGATCAGGTGGAGAGATTTACATCTTGACGATGCTACATGTGAAGGAGAGCAGATATTGCAACATGTTGGTTTACAATTGCTTGAGGGAAAGCAATACTGGGAAGGGAGGACTATAATGTCCCCACCTTCTGAGTAGTCACCAACCACAAAATTAATTTAATTAATTAAATATTAAATTGTCCTAAAGTAATATTGTGGACGTTTATATTTAATTAATTAATTAATGTTAAAAGTGACTTTATTAATTAAATGTGCTTAATTATTAAATAATTGTTAAAACATTTATGAAGGGGGAAGTATAAAAGGAAATTGAAAAAAGGAATTAATCATCTTTTGGAGAATTTATTATCGGGCACAAAATTTGAGAACACAACTTTTAGGAAATACGAGGACGAAAACCCTCGAACTGTGGATTGGACGGAAACCCAACTCCACAAGCAGGTGGGTTCATCTCATAATTCACATAGGGATTTAAAGGACAGTTGATTGACTTTGTGGAAATTGGTACAGTCTGCTTTACAAACGAGTTTCAAGTATTTATGAGGGTTTTAGATAATTAAATTTGCAAAGTTTTTCCTTTCAAAGAAATGAATACAAAAAGCAGGGGAAACTATAAATTATTGCAAATCCCCTTAAATATCATGAATTATGGAGTTGGAGTTTAGATATATAAATGCTTGCATACTCAGCTCCAGACATGCGGGTTGTAAAGGGTAGAAATATTGAATATTATATTTTCCATCATAAAGGACAGCATATAGGATTGGGAGTAGCTTGGTATAACAAGGTGCAACATATTAATATATGGAAGGATCATTAAGGAGAGCTGATATTAAGGAAAGGACAAATCAGCTACAAACCAACTTGGTAGATAAGAAAAAAGGGAAAATACACCCAAGTGTTTGGAGGAGTCATACATTATATGCACAGACTGGAAATAAGCCACACCACATCTAAAGGGGTTGATATATTAATATCAGCTGCAATTATTAAGCTATTGCATTTATGGATTGTGGTGATTTTGAACCAATAGAATTATTATTCGTTCTTTAGGAAGTAGTTGCTGAAGATTACAGAGGAAGACAAAAGATATTATTTATTAAGACGGGCATTCAGGAAAAGATAAATGGCAAGAGCCACTAGATCAGTAAATATGCCACAAATTCACATAAGTCAAGACCTGCTTGTGACTTAATATGATAAGGCACATACATAAAAGCTTGCTTATGATTAAATGATAAGCGCCGCAATATTTAGGGTTATCTTGCCTTATAAAAGCTCCTGAGGCTAGTGAAGGAATCAATGGGATAGTGTAATGTACCCATTCTCGAAGTGACATCATGATGACTAGATTCTAGCCCATCCAACATTCCTGTGGGTTAGATGGAAAGATAAAGGGAGTAATTTTCACCTTGAGAATCAAATTTTGGTAAGATGTGTTTAGAGAATTAAGAGGAAATTATCCTTAACCCAGCAAAGCAAGCAATAAGGTCTATTTGCAAGTCAAAGCAAGCAAGGAGGTCTATTTGCAAGACCAAGCAAACTGTAATGTCCTCTTGTTTGCCATATCCTCTAAATATAAAAGCATGAAATATTCCAAACCAATTTTTTCACTTTTTTGATTACAATAAGCAATGCAACACACATCCGTTAGGGTTAGCACTTAAACCAAAACGATGCGGAATACAACTCTAACCAAGAATGTACACCAGGATCCCGAGTTGGGCAAGGTGTGAGCATATGGTCAGAGGATCTCAGTGCATGCTGAAAGAGTAACTCTAACCAAGAATGTGTCCAAGGTGGACAAACATATGGTCAGAGGATCCCTACCAACTACAATTGTTGAAAGTAAACTCGATGCCAAGAATGTGCTATCCAACCCAGGGTGGGAATGGAGCTACCATATGGCGGAGATGCTACAAACTACAATGCAATTCAAATGTAAACAGGCGGCAAGCCAGCCTCTTCCACTTATTCAGTGGGTATTACAAAAACATGAAGAGAGATATTAAGAAATGCTGACAGTACTACTGTTCAACTTACAAAGTAATAGGAAGTGCCTGCAAGAACAAGTATTAGAAGCTCTTCAATTGCTGCAATAGTAAAGGTGACCTCCACCAAGCTAAATATGACTTCCTAACACCAACCCTTCACCAAAATGCAATTTACTCAAATCTGATATGACAGACCAGCAAGTTAAAATGCATAACCAGCAACCTAGTATCTCACCAAAATGCACATATCTCACTCAATACCCACACTAATGAAGTGAAATAAAATGCAGAATACCCTAACAAGTATGGCGACCAAGATGGGACACTAAAACCATACCAATTAAACCTTAATTATTTTTTGCACAAATCCCAAGGAAGTACAGATGGTATGGCCCTCTAAGAAGGGCGATTTTTCTTTATAAAATCCAATCTTTAACCAAAAAATCTGAAACTTTCCATGAGGGGTCGCCCCTATCAAGGAATCACAAATGTTCAATACGCAAAATGAGATTATTTTTTATTTTCTAATATATGAATGAAACTACAGATTCAGCCTTGATATCAGCAACTCTAGAAAATGATAAGAAATGCAATAAACTAAACTACAAAAGCAAAGCCCAAGCTACAATGCAAACCTCACTGCAAAATCCTCTCAACAACAAGTAAATTTCTCCACTAGATGCTATCTCTCAAGCACGAAGTCGAGCCAAGGATAGGAGGCATTCATTCCTCGAAGCAATTCCAGCACCATTTCGGCAGCATAACAATACTTAAGACATAAGATGATCCAACTGAAGAGCAGAGGCTTCCTTTTATAAGCTTGAGAGGAATCTTCTAGAAACATCCAAAAAATGCCCTAATTTTCAAATTTGAATTAATCTCTTTTCCCTCCAAGGATGGCGTCCTTTTTCCTCAAAGCAACATTTGAATTTTTAAAAATATAACATTACCTCTTGATGAGGCGTCCGCCCTTCAAGTCCCCTTTTTTTAAAAACAACTTAAAGTTGTAATGTTAGGCCAAGGGGTCATAATATTAAAATATAACTTTAGCTACTCAAATAATTAAATATTCATCAACAATTTCACCACAAAACCCAAAATCCAAATTACTCCATTGAACTGTTGGAAGAGGAAAGTCTGCTGAATTGATGCCAACTGGATTGCTGCCAAAAATAGAATTTACTAAAAGTAGTAAATTCAAAAAGTTGCTCGGATCAAAGTGCATGCGATACCATTGCGAAGCTTCCTGAAAACCCGGAAAGAATCCGCAATCCAAAATCCCAAACTCTAAGATGTAACCGTCATAACTTACTAAAAATAGTAAGTCCGGAAAGGTTGTCCGACGTAGTTGCACATCATACCTCTGCAAAGCTCTCTGAAAACCTAGAAGGAATCCAAAATCCAAACAGCCAAACTCCAACATGAAAACCCCTGAATCTTCAAAAGAACCCACAAAGCAGCCGAAAACCCTAATTTTGCCTTTGACTAGCCGACAGCACACTGGAGATAGGCTATCAATCACTGGAAAGTGTAGGGCTAAAAATGGGGACATTACAAAGCACAAGTTAGGACATATAATTTATTTTACCAACACACAATTTTATTAATGTAAATTACCTTGAAGACCTACTTACCACATGTATTATCAATTAAGCACATCATTCCTTGTTCATCATTTCAGATTGCACATCTTAAGAATAAGACAATTAAATGCATTATCATCTAAAACCATAAACTAGCATAATCAGATGTGACTTCTTATTCTTGATTGGAATAGATCTTTGCCTTGGCTCCTCTTTCCTAGCCTCATTGGAGGAGGGACACCTTACAGTGGAAAGGGTGCGTGACCAATCTCCAAGTGGATTCCTTCAAGGCTTATTACCATCTTGGGACATCAACATGGGATCGAACTTACCAGCCTTTCCCTCCACAACCATCATCTCCCTATTGAGTGTTAGCGAAAAGGAGTTTCAGCCCGAAGTCTATTTCTTCAAGGTAATGTCAAGATAGCTCATTAAGACACAATAATTGCTGCAAGCATCATTATTACATAATCGTATATCATATATATATATTCTATATAAAGATCTAATATATAATTATCCCTAATTGATTGGCAATACTCACCTTTGCATGAACATGCATATCATCTATATTTATATGTATTTATTTTATATACATATATATAATAGCAAAATACACAATTGTATTAAATAATCATGATGAAGCTTATTAAGAGAGTAACAAATATAAATAACAAAATATATATGCATCTATACTTACAGATAATAACTATGATAAACATAATATGGAGATAATTAATTTAGATCCTAAAATATATATACATACATATATAATTGCAGACCCTAGTTATTTACCACAGTAATAACAAATATAAATACTAAACATACAGCAACATACACTAATTATAATAAACTTACTACTGTTGCTGCTTATCCCTTGTGATCAGATTTTCAAAGAATCTTTATTAAAATGATTCCTTTTACCAAAATATATTCTTCTTTTTATTCGATGCCCTTCCCTTTCTTATCCCCACTTGTCTTATATCTTCTCACGTTGGAGAAGAGATGTGATTCATGGAGGGGAAGGGTCATGCCTTTTATGTTTGGAGGGACGTGACTTCCCTTTGCTGCCTTTTCATCAGCGATTTCTTTTTGTGATTAATCGTTGACTTTAGTTTGCTGCTGTTAATGTATTTAATATTGGCTTTCTTATATATTATTATTATTATTTATATTTTTGTATATATGTTTTAATATATTTTTTTGTTATTATTTATATTGATTTTACATGTTAAATATATTTATACTTATATGCTGTTATATATATTTGTATTTACATTCTATTCAAATATATATATGTTTATAATTATAATATTATTTTGATGATTATAATTATAATGAATTTGCAAGTATCTTCATATATATATATATTGCTGCTTGCATTTCAATGTTTGGTTTTTTTTCCTTATATTTTAGTAATCATAATTTGGGATTATAGTTTCGGGGACATGACACAAACTAGGAGGACAAAGCAAATAAGGAGGTGAGTCGACCATATCAAATCAGATCAGCTTCTAGTAGATTCTCCCTCCTATGGCGGTTTAGGAAACTTAAGGGGGAAGCAACTAATATTTAATATTTAAAGTTCAAACTTGATCTCCTCCTAGGGCGGCTCAAGGAAGCTTCCAAACTAGAATATTATAATGTTCAAAGGCAATTAGATCATTTCCTAGGGCAGCTTGGAAAACTTAGCCATGAAGTCATGAATATTTTAATGAGGAAAAAGATCTTTCCCCAAGGCCGGCTTAAGTGCCTTAGTGATGAAGGCAACAAATATATTAATGGAATAAAATATGATCTTGGCATAGGGTGGTTTAAGGTGCCTTAGTCTTGAAGTTACTGAATATTTTAATAGAATCAAATCAGATTCTCCCTTATGGCGGTTTAGGCTGGGTGGCTAGGAGATAAGTATAAACGCAAGCTTTCTGAAGTCATTTGGCATCCAAAATTTGAGTTGATTTTGCTTAGAGTTTATCTCTTGACTGAAAATTAGTTTCAGTCTAAATCAAGGTGATGACCCCTTGACCTATTGGGCATGGAGATGATCCCATCCCTATTTTGAGAGGTGGACATATTCAGTGTTCATCATTGTGCAAATTTGTGGCCCATGGCCAAATTTATGAAGTTCGATATGAAGATTTTGGTAGAAGAAGCTTTCATTCAAAGCCAATCGGTTTTGGAGGAGACGAGGACGATTTGGCAAGAATACAATTGAGCTGGGAGAATACAAATAAACACAGTGGTATCGTGGGGCATCTTTGAAGGAAGGCGCAGCATGCTCAGGTGAAGATAATCAGCCTTGGTGGAGAATCAAATTATTTAGTGTGGCTGCTACTCCATTACTAGGTTCACCTTATCACATGTATTGATCGCTGTCTCAAGGAAGTAGCATAGCTTTGTAATATTCAATATCATTGTAGAAGGAGACAACTTGTAAGATTTGATAATGGTGTCAAACTAGGATCATTCCTAGCATTGTAATCTCACTCAAATATCAAAGAGAGGAGTTGTTGGATGGCTACAAATTGTTTGTCATATTGTCAAGTTGCTGTACCTTCATTTTAGTTGCACGTTAAGTGTTTGGTGAATTGCCTAGTTGCTGTAGATGTCATTTCCAGTCATATTCATGCATAGAAAAAGAATATATATACAAAATATATTTCTATTCATTGAATAGTTGTTTGGTATCATTTCAAAGGCATTCTAATTTCATTTGCATACATCAAAACCCATTCAAAGCAAACTAAAACTCAGGACCAGCAAGGCAAGTGTTTGTCTAAATTCCTCAAGGCAAAAATCAGAATTTTAAGGGCAGAATTGATCCGGGATGTTACAGTGGTATCAGAGCCACAATCCTGCCAGCCTGAGGGTATATAAAAAAAATCAGTTGTTTAAACTTCAGTTGAGTTCAATGGCTAGAATTAAGAATGGAAGATTGTTACCTACCTTCCTACCTACTTCATCGAAGAAGGAAAAGGCACCTAGCTTGGAAAAAATAATGAATGACCCTGCTCAAACATAGCGGAAGTTTGCTCAGAATGTGCAGCGATATGAAGATTCACTTTCAAGGAAATCTGGGCACAATAAGCTTTCTTCTCCATTTACAAATACAAGTAAGAAATCTCATGCCATGACAACAAATGATGCAATTATGAGCAACTACCAAAAGTATTGCTCCCTACCTAAGGAGATATGCGACCTCCTTTCCTTCACACAATTTTGGGGTGAACCGGATGAGGATGAAGATGCAAATCAATTTGAGACTCCTCATGGATCAGCACCTAATGAGGTTTGGGATGGATTTCTCTCTGAACAAAGTTCCGTCCTAACTTCTTCTGAACAATTTGGTATGTAGGTTGGCATTAGTAACAATGATGGTGTTGATAGTAACCTTGAAAATAACTCAGATTCAAAGTTGCATAATGCTGATTATCAATCTGGAGATGAAGATGAATACCATGATGTTCAAGAAATTGAAGAACCAATTGCGGATGAAGGTAATGAGAGCAAGAGTCCCTTGGTGGGTAACCTAGAGGTCATCATTGATGAGCCTTGTGAGGGGATGCATTCTCATGATAGTTCTATGGTTGCTTGGAATGCTGCCCCTCTTCTACTAATTGAGGATTGTATTCATGTCATGTGTTGGATGATTTGGATGATTTTATGATTGGAATAAACGCTGCCCTAGCTCCAAATCAGCAAAAGGGAAAAAAAGAAATTGTAGAGGAAGACCTCGAAGAGAGTCAAGTTCTTCAGTGTCAATCACCCACCTCATCCGTTAAATCCAGTGTGGTTCACAAGTCAAATTTGGAGAATCAATTGAAAGTGAGCGAAGATAAGATTGTTGCAGCACTTTTTCATTTTGATAACACTCACAAATTGATAGAAAATCACCTATGGAAGGATCAACTTGAGAGGAGACATAAGGGAGTTGAAGAATCTTCTCATCTAGATTTTTAGGTGATCAAAACAGCAATGAAAGGAATGAAATCAGATTACTTAAATCTACTTTCAGATCGTGATTACCTCCTTGACCTTGCTGCAATCTATTCTGAAGCATTGAAAAGAACAGAGGAAGAAGTGGATAATCTCTTTTCTGAGCTTATGAAGACTAGGGAAGAATCGGAAGTCACTCAAGTAGCACTTCAAGAAGCTAAAAATCAAAAGGAGCATTGTGTGGAGTTGAATCTAGTTCATTCTACATCAGCACAATCAGAAAATCTGCTTCTTGTAGCAGCCCTTATAGATGGGCAACGAACACATAAGGAGACATGCTCATGTGAAGTTGGTGATAGCTACCATGAGATAAACACCCCATTCGAATTTTCCAAGGAGTGTGTTGCTGATCTCAAATCAACATTGGAAGACAAGGCGGGCACACCCTATTGGTAATGCAAATCAGTTTCAGCAGATTGCACCTCTTGGTGTAGTTCTTGAGAGTATGTACCTTGAGGGGGAGGTGGTTGCTCAAGCCTTGAGCCAATTTGATAGGATTGACAAATTCATCGAGTATCTCATACAACACTGGCCTAAGGATGGAGTTTCACCAACAAGCTTACAGACCACTAGGCATGCACTAGGAAGGGTTAAAGCAGATTTCTTACAGCTGCTTCCAGATAGAGATAATACCTTCATGCTTGTTGGGGAGCGATATAGAGCTAAACAAGGTGAACCATACTATGTTGTGACTAGTGAATCTGATAGTGATGATACAATATCCAGTAATACCAGTAGCTCTACTATCACTGAGGTTATTAATGAAGTTAAGACAAGGATAGAGCATGAGTATGCCTTAGTTGGGTTTGGTATACCACCTGCACTTAATGACGCAAATCCTACATTTCATGCTTCACATCGTGAGTTTCCAAATACATATGGTCAGATTTGGAGTTCTACAATTGGTTCAATACCTTCGTTGGAATCGGTTGATGCAGTCCTTTGTGATTACGCAATGCGTTATGCATACTTTTTAACTTTCAACCCACTTGTTGATAACTTGATGTTACGTTTAACGCATAAAAGTGGGATGAAGGGTTGGTATGAGATGCCTCCTTTTATGGAAGAAACCAAATCCTATAGGTTTTCCAATTTGCCTCTCCAAGATGATTTATATGTGGAGATACAGGATAGAGAGGCAGTGTTGTGTCAGTTGGGTATTCTTCCTGTAGCCAATTTAAAGCAGCAGGATTCCTCAGATTTAGGAGATGATGGATGGCCATTTTGCTTATGGGATCCAGGTGGAGAATTCCCATGGATAGTTATGTTTCAAGGAGTTGATAGCAACTTGAGGATACTCCCTTTGGTGGACTTATGCAACCATGCTTACCCAAAGACTCTTGGGGTGTATTCTGACTCATAAACCTAGGATCCAAGAATTTTCATGAGTGATGGTGTATCGTCCAGGGTACAACAACATGACAATGTGGTTGAAATCAGTTATATCAGAGTGGTGCAGCGGATTGGTAGAGCAAAATTACAGAGATTGATTTAGGATCCGGGTGGTTGGCATACAGATGCAGTTGGCAATGGCTTGGTATGCAGGTGTAGATTGTTTGAGGGAAAACAATCCCAGGAAGGGAGGACTGTAATGTCCCCATTCTCGGAGTGACATCATGATGACTAGATTCTAGCTCATCCAGCATTCCCGTGGGTTAGGTGGCAAGATAAAGGGAATGATTTTGGCCTTGAGAATCAAATTTTGGTAAGATGTGTTTAGAGAATTAAGAGGGAATTATCCTTAACCCAACAAAGCAAGCAAGGAGGTCTACTTGCAAGTCAAAGCAAGCAAGGAGGTCTATTTGCAAGACCAAGAAAACTAGGAGGACAAAGCAAACAAGGAGGTGAGTCGACCATAGCAAATCAGATCAGCTTCTATGAAATATGCTAACCAATTTTTTTCGATGAATTAACACACATAACCAGCACTTAATCAACTCGGTTAGCGTTAGCTCCAAATAGAAATCTGAACTTGAAATGAAAACTACTCAACGTCAAGAATGTGCACCCAAGATCCCACTGAGGGCGAGGTGCTAACATATGACGGAGTGTTGAACAGAAAACTAGAAAGCGATAGAGGATAACCCGACCATAGAAAAGCAGCTACCAAGCAGTGGGGAAAGATTACAATTAAAAACAATTCATCGGCTGCAGTGGAGCATCCTGAAGTGGGTGGGGCCTCCCACTTATTCAGTGGGTGATTTTACAACAATTATTAGGCAGCAAGCCAGCCTTTAAATCCACTCTTCCACTTATTAACGTGGGGGGAATACTGTCCACACAACCACTTATAACGTGGGGGGAAATTACAAACAAGATATAAGTTTATTCTAAAACTCAACCACTCAATTGTGGGAGTGTAAAACAGATATAAAATTGCAGCAAGTAAAGGAAGAGCTATTAGTACTACTAACTAGCTTTACAAAGAATAAGAACAGTTGCAAATAGAATAGATAATCTTCCAAGAACATTAAACAGTTAGAGTATCACTTCCTCTAACATTTACAATGATATAAGATGAAGAATTGAAGCTCAAACCAGCATTATATCAAAAACTAACAAGTCTGATATAAAAATCTACAATCTGGAAATGTCTATCAGCAAACAGCAAACTCATAAAAATGATCACAACTCCTTCAATATACCTCTGAATTGAATGAAACGAAATGCAAAGTCTCTTTGGAGGATAGGCGCCCAAACTCAAACCACAAAGCTGCATCAAAACTCATGATATTATTTTGCACGAATCCCAAAGCACTCTCAAGATGGTACGGCCCTCAAGAGGGGCGATTTCTCTTGCTAAAAATCAAATACTTGGAATTAAATTCTGAAATTCTCCAAATATGATCGCCATTAGCATAGAATTGCAAGGATCAAATACCCATAACCAAAATAAATTCACATCAAAAGCTGTAAATGAAAAACACCTTCAGCTGTGTATACATCAGCAACATTAAAACTGAAATTCTCACCAAAATTCACCAACTTTGAAGCACAATCTGCTAGTCTGATTGAGAAGCAGCAATAAGACCAACTAGGTGTTGTCTTTCAGACACGAAATTGGATTGGAACTAGGAGGTAAGCATCCCTCGAAGTATTAAACAAGTTGTCATTTTGACAGCATAACATTAGCATAAACATTGGATAATCAGCTCTTCAAACGGCAGCAATATATAAGCTTTTGTTGGCAAATGAAGCAACAAGAACTCTTCAAATTCCAAGAAGTTGAATCACTTGACTTCAAAAGGGTACATACACCTTTTGCCTTTTACTTTTGAAAATAATAAAATATCATTCAACTTCCCTTTAGGCATCCATTTCATATTGCAACAATAAAGCATTTATTAAATAATTAAATGCTCACTTGACCCTTAATGTCCCCTTCTTTAAAAGAACTTGAAGTCATCAAGCCTAGGCGTGGGGTACAACTTCAAGACATGAAAATTGACTAAGTTTGAAACTCAGTCTAAGGAAAAGCCAAACCAAAATAGCCTTGAGGCCGATGGATAACAAGATGACTTGAGTTGAGCTGATGATGCCTTGCCAAAATTAGACTTACTAAATATGCTGCCAAAATATTAAGTTTACTTCAAAACCAGCGAGCGGTAATTTTGGAAGCAAGACTTAATGAAAGTGACAAGCTAAGCCAGCATAAGAATTAGTGTTACTAAGAAATAGTAAATGCCTAGAAATACCACAAACCTCAAACAGAAACCCTAATTTCACTTTTGATCAACCTACGGATTTCCAGAAATAGGCTATCAGTCAAAGAAGAGCGTATGGCCAAAATGGGGACATTACAGTCCGCCCTTCCCAAAATTGCTTGTCCTCAAGCAATGCCACAACACTCCAAACTGATCCCACCAAACATATAGGATCCCGAGGTCCCATGTCCATCTCTGAAAAACCCCACCATGCTGATGCTGCTCTACTCTGATCATACAAATGAAATCATTGTACCAAAACTGCACTAACCATCCTTGCAACCTCAAAGTGATAACATGCCTGAAATTCAAGTCGAACAACATAGAAGGAATTGAATCAAAATCTAGCAGCGTCTCATGCTCAATAAACTCTGAGGAATTAACATCTGCAATGTAAATGTCAATCACCATTCTGAGAACAAAGAAGAATAATCTAAACAACTCAAAAATATTCTCATCAACATCACTCCTCAAAGCATCAAACCAAATCACAACAACAAATGTGATTCCATCATAGCTATTTGCAAAGGAAAAAACAGCTCTTTGCCAAGTCATAGCAACTGCATCCTCAAAGCTCCTTAAGGATGTATAATGCCTCCTCTGAGTAATTCTGACATATTCAAGAAAAACTCTGAAAACTTCCACCAATCTCTCCCCCAAAGTCTCAAAAAGTTGAACCAAATCAAGCAAAGGTTCGCTGCCCCAAATACTAGTGCAAGAGATTGTACAAAGAAAGCCACTAGAACATAACTTGAACACCATCCAATACTGATCTGAATCACTATGAAACATTATTACCCACAAAAAAAAAAAAAAATCATCACTAAAAAGAGGTTGTGAAGAGGAAAAATGAATGTACCAGCTGCCTATGAAAACTGAAGTGAACCACTCAAAGTCTGATTTTAGGAAAATCAGCATGCAAGGGGTTGTAGGATTGCTGCAAAACTGGAAATTAGCATCTATAATATCACAACAACTCATGCCCAAGGCTGGACACATCCTCTCAAGGAACTCCAACCCAAAATAAAAACATCCTTTGTTCGATATATCTTCCCAATCCATCGGTCGATGTGCAAAAAGAACCATCGAATGGTTAATAAGGATGGGGACAGCATCAAAGAATCTGAAAATTGAACCCGTATCTCTCCAATGATTCCTCTTTCCACTTGTAACAATCTCCATCAAGCCATGTTGAGGATCCCAAGCATGGATACCCAACTGGAAATGTTCCCCAATGCACCAAAAAGAGAACACCACAGTTCTCCAAGTGTTAATCAAAACAATTTGCAAACTCAAGAAGTTAGTGTCTTCTTTGATAAACCCATGTAGCCCATCCATGAAAACATCAACATCAATGGAGCACAGAACAAATGTTGTCCATAATTCCCATTTCCCCAAAGGACTAGGGTGAGCCAAAACATCACTCAACCCAAGAGATAGATTGTTAAGAAGGTGAATTGCCTGTTTAGGTTCAACTTTCTCCCAAACTTCATGAGTAATAAGTTTGGAATCTTCACTCTTTGTTGCTGCAATGGAGTGACCAGCAACTACCAAGACTTGTTTTATTGACACCTTTAAGCCAATGTTGAAGAAATCTCCTTGAGTCCACACTTTCCATGTGAATACTTCATCCTTGATCCCACTTCTGCTTTCATTATCAAAATGCCCTTGATGATTACTACTCACAAAACATGGCACACTTTCATAGAAAATATCTATCACCTTATGATTATCCAAATCATGTGAAGATAATGGACTGTTGTTCTCAAAAATATTATCTTCATCCCTTTCGTTGGTGTCTTCATAGAATTCAAACTCATCTTTTTCAACTTGTGGATGCTCACCATTAGTTGCCGACCCACAAAGTGTAGCATGCTGAATACTACATTCATTATCCGTTAAAACATCTATCGCATAGCTGCAAACCATTCCTTCTTGTGGCAAAGTCTCTTCCCAACTCAAGAGTTCACACTCTTGATGTACTTTCCAATCACCATCAACATATGGGATCATCTTGGCATTACGCAATGTTTCATCATTATGGAGTTCATTTATTCCTTCAACTATTTCTTTGATCTCCATAATCCTTGTATTAACTTCTTGTTCCTTAAGGGTAGCTGCAATAGATGAATGATTTTCTGCTTTGTATAAAGAATGATGAGCTAAGGTAAAATCAAGGCAAAGCCTATCCATCTCTTCCTCCTTCTCTTAGTAGGCATCATAGGTCTCCTCTGCAAACTTAATAGCATTATCCCTATCTGAGAGCAAATGCAAATAATCTGACTTTATGGATTCCAATGCCTCTTTGATAGATTGCATCTTGGAAAGAGAGTCTCCATTTTTAACTCCATTTAGTTTCTCTTCAAATTGAAACTTCCAGCAAAGTTCCGCAATGAAGTGATATGTGTTATCAAATTTTGATAACACTTTAACAATCTTCTCTTCTGAAACCAATAAATTATCCTTCAAAACTTGCAGCTCTTTAGGCCCTTGATCCCAATCAGCAAAGAAGCTATGCTCATCAAACATCAATTTTTCTGATTTGTTTTCCTTGACATGATTTTCAAAATCAGCCTCCTTTCTAATCTTATCACTGCATATCTCCTGAATCGAAGGCTTGTCAACAACTTCTTCAAACAAATTAGTACCTCTATCTTGACCTTTCAAGTTCTCATACTCTTCTTGTGCGTAATTTTGAAAGGCATCCAAATCATTTGCTGATTTTAAAACATTCTTCTCTTCAACATAAGAAATCACTTTCTCATTAGCCATTGCTGCAACTTCTCCTCCAAAGATCACTTCATTACTTGCATTGCAAACTGATTTTTGAACTTCATCAGGATCAAAGGGGCATTTATCCCACTCCGGTTCTTTATCATACCTTGGTGACATCGCGCCCGGATCCCAAATGTGAAAGGTTTGATTGCAATGATCAATAGGAAAGAGATCATCATGCTCCTCTTGAACTATTGACTCTTTGAATGAGTCACTCCTCAACCCACTTGAACTGAAATCTTCATCTATAACTTTCTCCACAGATGTAGTTTGATAATCAAACCCACTACCACTCAAGTCACTAGCATTATATCGGATTAAAGAATCATCAAAGCTGGTTGCTTTGAATATTTTGTGATTCTTTTCTTCAATGAAATTATCTTGAGTAGATGTGTTGCTGATTTTATCATTAGTGCCCACATACATACCAAAAAAGTCTTCTTGGACACTTGTCAATAATTCTTCATATGGAATTGGCTCAGCATAAAGTAGAGAATTATCCTTCACTAAATCTTCAACAAGAGGAGATAAAAACACATCGGAATCACCATCAACAACCTCACTTTCGTAATGGTCATAGGCTGGTTCAAAGACACCATTAGTATTTGCTTCATCTTGCTCTTCTTCAACGTACTTATCCCACACAACTATTCCACCAGCATCTTTTGAGAAGCCATTTGTCTCGAGATCTTCATTGCTTGAATCCTTATTAGGACTCAAGACTGCTGTAATGATCTTCTTACCATAATAATCTTCATTATTTCCCATCCCATGCAAGTCTAGGGATGTATTTTGGGACTCTAACTTAATCTCCTCACTTGCCAAGGTATCTTCATCACGCCCACTTTCATTTTGAACCAAAATGTGCACCTTGCTTGTGTCTTCTTCAACACTAATTGACTGATTTTTCTTTTCAATTTGCTTACTTGTGGGCTACAAACCACAAACAGATCCTTTTACCTCTTCCTTCCTTGATTCTTCAACCATGGCAAGTTTTGCTTCTCTTTTAATTTTATTCTTGATGTAATTGACCACACCAACTTTTTCAGGATACCTAATCAACACACAATTCAAGTAGCAGTCAAAAGAAACATCATTCTTGAACTCATCTGACACACTCTGATATTCTGCACGGAATATGGAAGCATCATGTTCACATTCCCTCCTGAACTGTTCGACAAATCTGTTGATGTCCATTGTGGCAACACTAATTTTCGGTTCTTCCCAACAGGATGGCAGGAACTTCTGCTCTGATACCACTGAAATATGCTAACCAATTTTTTTCGATGAATTAACACACATAACCAGCACTTAATCAACTCGGTTAGCGTTAGCTCCAAATAGAAATCTGAACTTGAAATGAAAACTACTCAACGTCAAGAATGTGCACTCAAGATCCCACTGAGGGCGAGGTGCTAACATATGACGGAGTGTTGAATTTGAAAACTAGAAACTGATAGGCGGATAACCAGCCATGAAAAGCATTTCCTCACTACCACCAAACAGTGGGGGGAAAAGATTACAATTAAAACAATTCATCCGCTGCGGCGGGCATCCACAGAGTGGTGGGAATACTCCACTTATTCAGTGGGTGAGTTTACAACAATTATTAGGCAGCAAGCCAGCCTTTAAATCCACTCTTCCACTTATTAGCGTGGGGGGAATACTGTCCACACAACCACTTATAACGTGGGGGGAAATTACAAACAAGATATAAGTTTATTCTAAAACTCAACCACTCAATTGTGGGAGTGTAAAACAGATATAAAATTGCAGCAAGTAAAGGAAGAGCTGTTAGTACTACTAACTAGCTTTACAAAGAATAAGAACAGCTGCAAATAGAATAGATAATCTTCCAAGAACATTAAACAGTTAGAGTATCACTTCCTCTAACATTTACAATGATATAAGATGAAGAATTGAAGCTCAAACCAGCATTATATCAAAAACTAACAAGTCTGATATAAAAATCTGCAATCTGGAAATGTCTATCAGCAAACAGCAAACTCATAAAAATGATCACAACTCCTTCAATATACCTCTGAATTGAATGAAACGAAATGCAAAGTCTCTTTGGAGGATAGGCGCCCAAACTCAAACCACAAAACTGCATCAAAACTCAAGATATTATTTTGCACGAATCCCAAAGCACTCTCAAGATGGTACGGCCCTCAAGAGGGGCGATTTCTCTTGCTAAAAATCAAATACTTGGAATTAAATTCTGAAATTCTCCAAATATGATCGCCATTAGCATAGAATTGCAAGGATCAAATACCCATAACCAAAATAAATTCACATCAAAAGCTGTAAATGAAAAACACCTTCAGCTGTGTATACATCAGCAACATTAAAACTGAAATTCTCACCAAAATTCACCAACTTTGAAGCACAATCTGCTAGTCTGATTGAGAAGCAGCAATAAGACCAACTAGGTGTTGTCTTTCAAACACGAAATTGGATTGGAACTAGGAGGTAAGCATCCCTCGAAGTATTAAACAAGTTGTCATTTTGACAGCATAACATTAGCATAAACATTGGATAATCAGCTCTTCAAACAGCAGCAATATATAAGCTTTTGTTGGCAAATGAAGCAACAAGAACTCTTCAAATTCCAAGAAGTTGAATCACTTCAACTTCCAAAAAGGACGCCACCTTTTTGCCTTTTACTTTTGAAATAATAAAATATCATTCAACTTCCCCTTTAGGCATCCATTTCATATTGCAACAATAAAGCATTTATTAAATAATTAAATGCTCACTTGATATATGTCCCCTTCTTTAAAACAACTTGATCATCAAGAAGCCTAGGCATGGGGTACAACTAGAAGACATGAAATGGGCTAAGTTTGAAATTTCGGTCCAAGGAAAACCAAACTAAAGCCAATGAAGTGATGGATAACAAGATGAGAAAAGCAGGTTGAGCTAGAGCTGATGCCGCGCCAGAAATTAGACTTACTACAAAATAGCCCTTTGCCAAAATATTAAGTTTACTTCAAAACCAGCGAGCTGGTAGTGGAATGAGACTTAATGAAAGCTGACAACTGAACCACTGCCAAAATTATTATTTACTAAAAATAGTAAATACCTAGAAATGCCACAAACCTCCAAGCAAGGAAACCCTAATTTCACTTTTGATCAACCTACGGATTTCCGGAAATAGGCTATTAGTCAAAGAAGAGCGTATGGCCAAAATGGGGACATTACATTCTAGAAGATTCTCCCTCCTATGGCGGTTTATGTAATGTCCCCTTTTCAAGCCTGACATTTTCAGTGACCGTCAGCCTTTCTTTGGGAACCCGAAGGCTAGTCGGAAGTTAAAATTAGGGTTTCCTAGTTTTGAGGAGGTCATTGCTCGGAGATGGTAGTTTTAATGGCGGATTCCTTCTGGGTTTTCAGAGGGCTTCGCAGTGGTATGTTCGTCTCAGCATTCAGAGTACTTTTTGGAATTTACTATTTTTAGTAAATTCTATTTTTGGCAGCTTTCCAGATGAGCTCAGGTTGGTTGACTTCCGGTTTCAGATTGATCAGTTGACTTCATCAGTATTGGCTTCAGGGCACTTTCGGAGAAATAAGTTAAGTCATTCAAATTAAAGTCACGTTTTAATTATTATATTTTAAACGTTGACCTTGGCCTAGAGTTAATGACTTAATGTTGTGTTTAAAAAGTGGTCATTGAGGGTGGCGCCCTCATTAAAAGAATATTTTAATTTTGCAAAGTCAAAGCAGGGATTATGATGGGCGCATTTATCAAAGTATGATGTTTTAATTAAAATATCATTTATTAAGTCTTGAAGGAGAAAGTACGCCCAACCTTGAGGAGATTGGGTTTGACCTAAAAGCGGATTTTAGGGTTTTGCGAAGTCAATTGAAAAGTTATAAAGAGGAGTCTTGGTGCATCATTGGGGCATCTTTGGACGACTATACTGTTATGCTGCCGGATTGGCTCTGGAATCGCTTCGAGGAATGAAGGCCTCCTAGCTCGGGCATCGCTTCATGTTTGCAAGACAACATCTAGTGGTGAATTATTGTACTGTGAGTTGCATTTGAGTTCGTGCATTAGAAACATCATTGTAATCCTTTAGTTTCTGATTTCTGCATATTAGAGGTATTTTAAAGTTGCATTCTAGTGACAGCATATTTCCTGTTTTTGCTCATATCTCAAAAAAGACAAAAATATAGTTCTGGGTATTGCATCATTAGTTGAGTTTATCAAAGGCGCCAATATTCTCCAGTTCTTAGGATTTTTAAAGAAGTATTGAATTTTTGGGAAGAAATCGAATTTCTGTACTAGGCCGTACCATTTGCTTGTATAGAAAATCGTGCATTAATCATTGGAGATATTTGGATCTGTTTTCAGAGTCTTAGTTTGGTCGCCATCATTATTAGGGCTTTTTGCATCAGGTTTCGTGTTAATCGGATGATTCTTGAGCAAGTTATGAACATTACCTTGAATTTGTAAGTTGCTGGTTATTCTTTTTTAAAGTACAGATCTGACAGAAACAGCATACAGAAATCTGCATTTTCAGTTTGTGATGGCCCTGTGAATTACTTAAGATTGTAGCAGATTCATTGTTGAATGTTCCATTTGATAAGCATATGATATCTTGACATTGCAGGCAGTCATAATCTTGTAAACTGGCAGTAGTACTGACCAGTGTTTTGATATTGCTTTGTCATTCTTGTAATAATCATTCCTACTTTCAGTTTTAGAGTAAAATAGTGATAACTCCGCCCTATGGTCGCTACTGTCCATTCTGGATGAGCAAGCACATTCTGGGTGTCGAGAAGTTTCCTCTTTCAGCATTATTTCTTTCAAGCATTATTTTGTATTCACTCCGTCATATGGTCGCCCCTCACTCCGCTTTGGATTGGGTAGCACATACTTGGCGTTGAGTTCCTTTTCCAGCATAAGCAATTTATTCTAGATCCTCTGACCAATGCTCACCATCATCGGTGCCATTCTGGTTAGAGTTGCTTTCTTGCACGTTTTGGTTTACTCATCTAACCTTAATGGGTGCACTGCTTTGCAATGTTGTAATCTGCAATTTGAAAAAGTAAAAAAATTTGGCTCGGAATATTTCAGTTTAGCAAACTTAAGGGGGAAGCAACCAATATTTAATATTTAAAGATCAAACCTGATCTCCTCCTAGGGCGGCTCAAGGAAGCTTCCAAACTAGAATATTATAATGTTCAAAGGCAATTAGATCCTTTCCTAGGGCAGCTTGGGAAACTTAGCCATGAAGTCATGAATATTTTAATGAGGAAAAATCTGATCTTTCCCCAAGGCCGGCTTAAGTGCCTTAGTGATGAAGGAAATTAATATTTTAATGGAATAAAATATGATCTTGGCCTAGGGTGGTTTAAGGTGCCTTAGTCTTGAAGTTATTGAATATTTTAATAGAATCAAATCAGATTCTCCCTT
Organism: Sequoia sempervirens; assembly: GCA_007258455.2. NCBI lineage: Eukaryota > Viridiplantae > Streptophyta > Pinopsida > Cupressales > Cupressaceae > Sequoia > Sequoia sempervirens. The sequence continues at coordinate 30,519 of VDFB02005791.1, read as the reverse complement.
ATGGCTGTTTAGGCTGGGTGGCTAGGAGATAAGTATAAAAGCAATCTTTGTGAAGTCATTTGGCATCCAAAATTTGAGTTGATTTCGCATAGAGTTTATCTCTTGACTGAAGATTAGTTTCAGTTTGAATCAAGGTGATGACCCCTTGACCTATTGGGCATGGAGATGATCCCATCCCTATTTTGAGAGGTGGACATATTCAGTGTTCATCATCGTGCGAATTTGTGGCCCATGGCCAAATTTATGAAGTTTGATATGAAGATTTTGGTAGAAGAAGCTTTCAGTCAAAGCCAATCGGTTTTGGAGGAGAAGAGGATGATTTGACAAGAATACAATTGAGCTGGGAGAATACAAATAAACACATTGGTATTGTGGGGCATCCTTGAAGGAAGGCACAACATTCTGAGGTGAAGATAATCGGCCTTGGTGGAGAATCAAATTATTTAGTGTGGCTGCTACTCCATTACCAGGTTCACCTTATCACATGTATTTGCATTCGATGGTTTAACATATTGAAATTAGTGAGGTTGCTATCTTTGTCAGAAGTTTAGCAGTATAAATGCAGTCATTGTAGTTGTTAGTATTGCAGTTGATTAGAAGTCTGATCGATGTCTCAAGGAAGCAGCGTAGCTTTGTAATATTTAGTATCATTGTAGAAGGAGAATATCTGATAATGTTGTCAAACTAGGATCATTCCTAGCATTGTAATCTCACTCAAATATCAAAGAGAGGGGTTGTTGGATGGCTACACATTGTTTGTCATATTGTCAAGTTGCTGTACCTTCATTTTAGTTGCACGTTAAGTATTTGGTGAATTGCCTAGTTGTTGTAGATGTCATTTCCAGTCATATTCATGCATAGAAAAAGAATATATATACATAAGATATTTCTATTCATTGAATAGTTGTTTGGTATCATTTTAAAGGCATTCTGATTTCATTTGCATACATCAAAACCCATTCAAAGCAAACTAAAACTCAGTACCAGCAAGGGAAGTGTTTGTCTAAATTCCTCAAGGAAAAAATCAGAAGTTTAAGGGCAGAGTTGATCCGAGAGCTTACAGATAAACTATTTCATTGCACCATTTATTTGGCATATTTTTGATTGAGACTTTATCAACCATCGACTAATTGCCAACACTATCGCCTATCATAGAACCAACACCTCTCATCAATGTCATATACTTCGAGGTTATGTAGCTGAAGGTTAATCATGGTCAGGTGTATCGTGAATAGAGGAATCCGTGGTACTTTCCATTGTATGAAATCTCTGATATATATAAATTTTATATTTGCAATATCAAATTTTTGAGTTTTTTGTGACGAAAAGAATACTCTTTATCCAGAATCGAATATTGGTTATTTTATGTGAATGCCAAATGTTTGCAATTGTACTAAACTGAACTTGATATATTGCAATAGTCTATTTCATCTCATTTGAAGTCTAGCATATGCTAGTGGTTGACAAGTGCTTGCATTGTCAAACCAATGGAATAAATCAAAAAACTTCACAGAAGAGGTAAGAGTTATTACATTGGTATCAGTGCTTGGATCCTGGCAGCCTTTGGGTTATATTTCAGACATGTTTATGCAACCAAGTGATAGGCAGAGTAGGTACCCAATACCCAGGATAGATGAACTATTGGATGAGTTTCATGGGGTGGTTTATTTCTCGAAGATTGATCTTCATTTAGGGTACCACCAGATTAGAGTCCGTGTAGAGGATGTGCATAAGAAAACATTTAGATGTCACTACGGACACTACGAGTTTCGCGTTATGCCTTTCGGTCTTACTAATGTGCCCACAACTTTTTAGTCATGTGTGAATCATATATTTAATAAGTAGTTGCAAAATTTTGTATTGGTTTTGTTAATGAAATCCTAATATACAGTAAGATGTGGGAAGATCACCTCAAGCACATTGATGTGTTAGGCATTATGGAATCACAGTCCTTGTTTGCAAAGGCTTCAAAATGTGGGTTCAGTGTGACTGAAAATTTATATTTAGGACATGTGATTGGAGTTGGTGGGGTTAAGATACATGAGGAGAAAATACAGGCCGTACTTGAGTGGGCACCACTGAGAAACATTTTAGATTTGAGGGTCTTTCTTGGATTATGCAGCTACTTCAGGAGGTTTGTTAAGGGGTCTCTCAGTTGGCAGCACCTCCCATAGATCTCACTAGGATGGGTGCTTTCAGATGGTCAAATGAGGCTTAGAGTACTTTTGATGGACTCAAGCAGGTGATGAGTTCTTCTCCAATGCTAGCGTTGCCATATTTCTCTCAACTGTTTGTGTTGGAATGTGACTCGTTAGGTGAAGGGATTGGTGTAGTTCTGATGCAAAACAAACATCCCATAGCCTACGAAAGTAGGAAGTTAAGAGAAACAAAACAATTGTATTCCACCTATGACAAGGAAATGCTTGCCATCATGCATGCATTGGAAAAGTTTAGACAATTCTTGGTAGCTGGAAAGTTTGTGGTCAGAATAGATTAGAGTAGTTTGAAATATTTTTAAAGATCAGAAAGATTTGAATGAATACCAATACAAATGGGTAAGAAAAATTTAGGCATGACTTTGACATTGAATATGTCAAAGGGAAAATAAATATTGTGGCAAATGGATTATCCATAAGACGTACCCTTTGGTCTATCTCTGAGATTTCAGCCGATTGGAAGGCTCACTTTGTGGCTGAGTATTCTAATAATTCCTTTGCATGCAAGTTTATGGATGGATAGGTTTAGGATGACAAGTATAGGGTGATTGATGATGTGATTTACTACAAGGATAGGATATTCTTGGTACCTAAATCTGAATTGAAGAGTAAGATTATGAGAGCTTTTCATGATACGCCCTTAGTAGGACATCCTGAGTTCTTCAAAACTTGTAGGAAGCTTCAAAAGAGATTCTCATGGAAGGGTCTTGTTGATGTGTTTTTCGTGACAACAACGTAGAATAAAGTCGCCAATGGCTACCCTATCCTCTCTTGATCAAAGTATCCAGCACGCTAAGATTGCGAGAGAGTTCGTGCATTCAACTCCAAGGTTCTTTCAATGCGAATAGTCTCAGTTGGCTCGATGTGATTTGCTGGTATTTCAAGGGGACTTACGGAATTGTTCAACAGCGGAGAAAAGAATTCAAATGCTTGAAAGGTTTCATCTATGAAGCACGGGTTTCCAATTCTAACCAAAAAGTACTGAGTTGAAATGGTGTAAGGTCTAGAGAGTCTAAATCTATTCTAAGTGTGGGATATGGAGCTCAACTTCAGCAAACTCTAAACCAGGCTCTGCTTTGCCTCGCTTCGGACAGCCTCCACAGAACCAGTGCAATCTTCAGAGGAGTAGCTCAAGGTGTTCAAATCACAACTTAGCATGAAAATACCATCACAACGACGCATATAAACATACAAATCATGATCGAAGTTAAGTGCACGATATTCCAGTTGACCACACAAGGCGCATTCACCATCAGCGAACACACTAGTGGTATGCATAGACGAAATTCGCTCAAATTGAAGACCACATTCCACAATTACTATCTACTACTTGCGTGAAATTTATTCTACTCTACGCCACTTGAAGTAGAAGGGATGAAGAAACCTCGCTAGCTATCCATAACAAAGACGAATTTCCCCATCAATGAAAAGATCTTTTATTATGAAAGTTTTACACAACAATCTCTTGCAAAAGTTTTCAAAGGAAAACTTTCCTTCTTCTTCAACTACACTATCAATCTATACTAAGCTACTTCTAAGTTGTCCCTCTGCTCTATGTCTACTGTCTAACTTCTACTCCTAATTTCTAATCTGTACAAATGAGGGGGACTCCCCCTTTATATAGCTGGCCAAGTCCAACGGACGACTCAAATTACAATCGGCTGGATGGCCCAGATTGTGCCACCTCAGCCCTAAACAAGATTCACCCTAAAAACCGCCACCAAGAGGAGTGGGGTAATAAATGAGCCATTAATGTCCATCATCCTTCTAGAAGATTCCCTCTTTGAAACTCATTCACACTATTCTTTTTCTTGACTGCAGACTTGATCAAATAAATTCGACTACAGGCACGTTCTCGATCTAACTTCAAAGTGACAACTTCATTCTTCTGCTTGATGATGATTTTCAACACTTGGGTCTTCATCTTTTCTTTTATCCTGGACTTAGAAATATTTTCTTGTCTTAAACATTCAACACTTAGCCATTTCTTCCAAGTACTTGCTTCATGATTCCAAGTCATTACCGTTTGGTCTCGACGTTCCTCCTGCAAAACAAGCAAGGAGAAGAGCATCAGAACACGTCATAATATAAATTCACTTTACTTACCTGATTTTCATGCTCCGATCTTTGAGGTTTGAGCGATCTCTGGAACATTTATTTTATAGCTTTTCAACATTTGCATGCCAACTTGACGCCTTCATCCTAATATTTGAGTTCCACTTTAGCTTCACATTCTCCTCAACACCCTTCAACCTCAGAAATTTATCTTTAGCAACTCATCCACTTCAGAAAATTATCTCTTCGAACTCCTTCAACTTCAATGATTCCCCAATAACTTCAGAAATTTATCTTTGTAATGTCCCCATTTTTAGCACTGCCCTTTTCAGTGATTGATGGCCTATCCTCGGGATGCTGTTGGCTAGTCAGAGGCAGAATTAGGGTTTTCGACTGTTTGGTGGGTTCTCTTGAAGATTCAGGGTTTTGCTTGTTGGAGTTTGGCTGTTTGGATTCTGGATTCCTTCTGGGTTTTCGGAGAGCTTCGCAGAGGTATGACATGCAACTGCGTCGAGCAAACCTTTCCGGACTTACTATTTTTAGTAAGTAATGACGGCTACATCTCATAGTTTTGGATTTTGGATTTTGGATTCTTTCTGGGTTTTCAAAAAGCTTCGCAATGGTATCTCATGCACTTTGATCCGAGCAACTTTCCAAATTTACTATTTTTAGTAAATTCTATTTCTGGTAGTGGTCCTATTGGCTTCAGTTCAGTTGGCCTCCTTTTGTAGTTAGTTCAGTTGGTATGGTTGTTTTGGCCTCTTGATGCTTTTTCTGGAGAGATAAGTATTTTAATTAAAATAATGTTATATTTTAATATTATAACCCCTTGGCCTAGCTTCAAGACTTTAAGTTGTTCTGAAAAAGGGGACCTCATGGGTGAACGCATCATTAGGAAATATTTTTATATTTCTAAAGTCAATAATTGCTTAAGAGAAATTGGACGCCTACCTTTGGAGAAGTTTATGTTTTATTTTAAAGTGATTTTTATCACTAAAGAAAAGGTACGCCATCTTGAAGGAAGACTTGGTCAAGTCAAAACCCTAAAAGCATCTTGTGGAGTAGGTGCACCTTCTAGAAGCATCTGGAAGTGTCTTCTCAAAATTATAAAAGGGAGCTTTGGGTCTTCCTTTCATTATCTTCTGACTTGAATATTGTTATGCTGCCGAAATGGTGCTGGGACTACTTCGAGGAATGAATGCCTCCTAGCTTGGCTCATCTTCTTGCTTGAAAGATAGCAACTAGTTGAGAGATAGCTTGTAATAGGTTTGTCTTGCATTTTCAGTTGAGTATCTTGCATTTTGGAGTTCTAGTTTGCATTTTTTGTCTCATTTTGGCGTTGCTGAATATCATAGCTGATTGTAAGAATTGCTCATATCTCATGAAATAAAAATATTATTGTTTTGGGCATTGCATAAATCCTTTTCTCTATGTGGGGCGACCATTCTTGCAAAGTTGTAGATTTTTTAATGCTGATTTGGATTTTTAAAAGCAAAATCGCCTCTCTCTCTTGGCCGTACCATTCTGGTCTGCCTGGCAAAGGTTTAGAAAAAAAAATACTTCAATTTGTTAGTTGTTTCTTTGTCCAGTCTTCATTGCCATCATTATAGCTTTCATTTGCATCAAGTCTCATGTCATTCCGGCAAGTATTGAGTGAGTTGTGAGTATTTTGGTGAATTCTAGGGTTGCTGATTGCTTCATTTTAGTTGCTGGTCTGTTATATCAGTCATAGATAAATGCAGATTTGTGAGGAGTTTGAGTCTAGAGAGGTTTGTCAAGCATTGAGGAAGTCTTACAAATTATTGCAGCATTGAAAAGCTTGGATTACTAGGCTTTGGCAAACATTCTAACATATTGTAAGCTGATTAGTAGTACTATCAACAATTCTCCTCTCTATCTTTCTCTTACTTTATTGTACTTCCCGCTGAATAAGTGGAAGAGGCTGGCTTGCCGCCTATTTACATTCTGAGTTGCATTGTAATTCCTTGGTATCTCCGCCTTATGGTAGCTCCATTTCCACCTTGGGATGGAAAGCACATTCTAGGCGTTGAGTTACTTTTAGCATTATCATTTGATTTGTAATTTCCTTTCTTAGTATCTCCGCTTTATGGTAGCTCCATTCCCACCTTGCGTTGCAAAGCACATTCTAGGCGTTGAGCTTACTTTCAGCACTGTACTTCTTTCCAGTTGATACTGACGACCCTCTTGCCATATGATAGCATCATTCTCATCTCGAGATTGAGTGCGCATTCTTGGCAAAGAGTTACTTGCAAACTGCTGGTTTGGGTTTGTGCTAACCTTAACGGGTGCTTCTTGGTTGATGTGTTCTTGAAAAAATTGAAAAGTTTGGTCCGGTTCTTTACAATCTTCAACTTCAGAGCAACTTCAGAAATTTATCTTCAGCAGTAGAGCAACTTCAGAAAATTATCTCTTCGAACTCCTTCAATTTCAATGATTCCCCAGTAACTTCAGAAATTTATCTTCAACTTCAGAGCAACTTCATAAATTTATCTTCAACAGCAGAGCAACTTCAAAAATTTATCTTCAGAAATTGCAGCCACTTCATAAATTAATCTTCTGTTTTCTTCAACTTCGGAGGTTCTTTATTTTCAGCAACTTGAACTTCAGAAATCTCCAACAACTTTTAGAAATTAATCTTCAGCAACTTCAAGTCGAATTTTCTCCAATAACCTTCAGCCTGCACTGCAACCTCAATCTCAGAGAAAATTCGAACTTCTTCATTTGATGGAGAAAAAAATGAAAAAAACTTCTAGTTTAAATAGGCAAGTCGAATTCTAGAAAGAAGCTACATTTAGCCAATTCTTTCAATGTCCACTACTCCACAGCATGAATTTGAATTTCCCTCTCTTTGACAATTTTAACACTTGTCACTTGGCGGCTGGAATCTTAGAATTTGAAAAGATTGACTTTGATTGGCGTACTTTGCATTTAAATTTATTTTGAAAACATTCACTTCAAATTCACTCTTAAAGAAATTTGATTCACCAACTGAAGCTCCAGCATTATAATTTTATTCACCTCTGACTTTGGAAAATTCATCTCATGAAGAATCATCTAGGTATCCCATTTTAAATTCATCCTTTGAAGCATTTTACCTTTGAAAACACATTTTATTCACCGAAGAAATTTTAAATTTTCCTTAGGAAAATTCATTATTTCAAGTGTCGATTAAAATCTCCATCTTGGAATTCTCAGCGAAGAGCAAAAGATATTAAAATCCATTCCTTGTCGAAGATCTTCAATACCCAGAAGAAAATTCCCCTTAGAACCTGTTGAATTCATGTGTCTCCAAACGAAGGGGTTCATTTAATTTTTTAAATTTCAAACCTTAGAAAATGTATTTTCATCAAATTTAATCCATTTCTTCAACTCCAGGCGCATTCCTTGCTCTAACTTGAAATTTTTTAATTATCCCTGTGAAGCTGACATTTTCTAATTTCTTCTTGCCAATTTTTACTCATGTCTTAGCATATTTTAATACCCCCTCAAACTTAGGCATATTTTCCTAAGGTGATATTATATTTAAATGTTAATACTTAGGAAAAATATTTCATCACTTTGCATGGGCGCACATTCTTCTTCCAATATCTTTGGGCGCATACATGCTAAAATGGACCCACTCCTAACTCCTTGGAATCTCCCTTTTCTTCATATGGCGGATTTAAAAGGTCTTAATGCCACTTGTCCTTTTCTTCATGCACACGCCTTGCATGGATACCTTTGCATGGAGACACTTTGTCTTCATATGCCACTTGTCCCTTTCATGTATTCAGCGCCTTTTGCTTTGCTTTGACCCTTCCTCTTTGCATGGGCGCCTATAGAGGAGTCTTCTTTAAATTTCATCAACCTCTTTTTGGTCAAAGGCGCATATGACTGGCTAAGCTTCCATTTCATCAAACTTAGAAGAATCTTCATTTCCCTTGGGTGCATTTGGAAGGGTGAGGTTTTAATTTGAAACACTTAGAAAATTTAACCACCACCCTCAACATTCAAGACGCCTAGGAGGGGACCCACTTCAAATTTTAAACACTTAAGATATTCTTTGAACTCCTCATGCAAGGCAAGGCGCATTTCATGGGTGATACTTTCACTTTTTGACATTTAGTATATTTTCCCAAGCTATCTCTACTACTAGGGCGCATTTAGGGTTTTGAGGTTTCAATTCCCACTTTGAATATTTTAAGCACTTCTTCCATGATGGTGTATTTGGAGGGGCCTGCTTTCAGTTTTGAAAACTTAGAATATTTTTCCAACTTCAACTCACTTCAAGGGCGCATATGATACCTTGGGTTTTCAATTTTCAAGACTTAGCATATTTTCAAACTCACTCTTCCACTTCAAGGGCGCATTTAAGGTGGCCTCCTTCAAATTTCCAACACTTAGATATTTTCATCCAAGTTTTCCAAACAAAGCAAGGCACATTTGGGCCTTTGAGCTTTCAATTTCTAGACTTAGACAAATTTTCCAACTTCAACCTCCTCTCGCTTCAGCTTCAAGGGCGCATTTCACCATGGGAGCTTTCAATTTATCAACACTTAGAAGGATTTTTACCCATCTTCAGCTTCTCAAGTCGGATTTTGATGTTGGGCTTCAAATTTTCTCAGACTCAGTGAATTTTATATTTTTCGCCTGATTTGGGGTGACTTGTTCATGCTGACCCCAACTCACCCTAACTTTCTATTTTTAGAAAGTTTCTCAAATTTTGCATTTCGAACTGGTTTTTAGCTCCAGAAGACCTGTTTTTGCTTTGTTTCAAACCTCGGGACTTGATTGAGATACTAACGCCTGATGATTGCATGCACCTGCTAAAAATAGTAAGTACTTGATTTTCAAGCCTTTGCAATCCCGTTTGATTTGAAATTCGCTCCATGGGGTCCTCATCACTTGTTTAAACTATTCACACTACAACCCCGTGCTGACCTGCTATTTTTAGCCTGTTTCAGGAATGCCTTACTATAAATAGTAAGTGCTCCGATTACCTTCAAATTTTACCGGTGGATAGCTTGAAAGATGCTGATCGCGATGGGATATACCAGTTTTCGAAAATTTTGACCTTTTACCCCTCATTTTGGGTCTCGAAGCTAGAAATCCTAATTTGACCTGCATGCATATCAAATGACCTCTGTTTGACCTCGTTTCTGTTGCCTGCCAATCAGTTTGTGATTCTGAAGTGCTGGAAGGGGGCCGAAGTGAACCTGCTAAAAATAGTAAGTCTCTGAATATTGATCACCTTGATTTGCATGTCACACCATTGCGTAGCTCTCGAAAAACCCATAAAGAATATGCAAACATGCAAAGGAAACCCTGACATGCAAACCCTAAAAATAGCCTCTGAAGGCTGAACTCTGAAAGTTATCATCTCGCTTTGCATGTTATACCGTCGCGAAGGTCTTAGAAAACCCAGAAGGAATCCTCAGACATGCGTTGAAAAATTCTTCATATAAACCCTAAAATCTGCTCCGGAAGCTGAACTGCTAAAAATAACAAGTTGTCCGTTTTAGCTCAAATTTTGCCAGTGAGCAACTTTATGTGCTTTGGATGCAGCATGACTAAAAGAACTTCAGTAATGTTGAGAGAATGCCCTGAATTGCACACTTACTAAAAATAGTAAGTTGCCAAAATCTGATGAAATTTTGTTGAGAGCTTGCTGGAAGTACACTGACAACAACGTTAGCCGCAGTTTTCAATTTATTCACTCTATTAAACTTCAGATTGACCAGAAAAGTGCAAACCCTAATTCTACAGACTTGGCCAAAATCTCACATCAAATGGGCACACCACGAAAGACGGACAGCAGAAAAGGGACAGAAAGAGAGAGAGAGACAACAGGAAAACTAACTAAAATCAAGCCAAAAGTTCGAGACAAAGCAAAAATTAGGGGGTCCCCATTTGCAATGGGGCGATGTGTGAAAAAGGTCACAACAGGTCTCAAGAGTGATGTCTTGCATTATGTTAGAGAGTGCATGACTTGTTAGCAAAACAAGTCAGAACATACCTTTCTTGCTGGTTTTCTACAACCATTGCCGATTTCAGAGTAGAAGTTGGAGAGCATATTGATGGACTTTGTTATAGGTCTTCCAAAAGTCCAAAAAAGAGATTACATATATGTAATGGTTGATATTTAGAAAGTATGCACACTTCTTTGCTATTCCTTTTGATTATAAGGCACATCAAGTAGCTTTTTTTTTCGGGAGGTATTCAGGCTTTATGGGCTTTCGAAAAACATTGTTAGCGATGGGGACAACCAATTCCTTAGTGTTTTTTGCCAGGAGCTATTCAAATTGGTTGGCATCAAGTTGTCTCCAAGAACCAGCTACCATCCACAAAAGAATGGTCAAACAAAGATTGTGAACAGTAGTTGGAAGCTTATTTGCGCAATTATGTAGTAGGGCATCAGAAGGCTTGGGTCAAATGGCTTTATTTAGAACACTACTATAATACTACATACCACATGTCAATCGGTATGTCGCCTTTCAAGACCTTGTATGGATATGACATGTCTCTTGTAGATAGCCTTTGATGACAACAAAGCTCTAAACGAAAGGGAATTGATGCAGAATAATCAAGATATTCTGAAGGTAGTTGAGGGTGATTTGCAGTTTGGTCAAAATCAACAAAAAACATATGCGGATAAACAAGAAATAAAATAAATTTTGAGGTGGGTGATTTAGTTTTCTTGCGCTTACAACCATACAAGCAATCTAGTTTGAAAAAAAGTGGTGCAAAAAAATTGAAGCCTCAGTTCTATGGGCCCTACAGGATTGTAAGAAGGGTTGGAGAGGTAGCATATGAATTGGAGTTGCCTAAAGGTAGCAAAATTCATAATTTATTTCATGTATCTTTCTTCAAAAAGGCGATTGGACAACATACTACTCTGTCTCCAGAGCTTCCACCTTTAGACATAGAAGGCAAGTCGATATTGGTTCCTGATGCTATTCTAGATGTTCGGGAGCGCAGTTTGAGAAATAGGGTGATTAAGGAATATTTGATCAGGTGGAGAGATTTACCTCTTGAGGACACTACATGGGAAGGAGAGTAGATATTGTAGCATCTTGGTTTGCAGTTGCTTGAGAGAAAGCAATGCTAGGAAGGGAGGATTGTAATGTCCCGACTTCCGAGTAGTCACCAACCACTAAATTAATTTAATTAATTAAATATTAAATTGTCCTAAAGTAATATTGTGGACATTTATATTTAATTAATTAATTAATGTTAAAAGTGACTTTATTAATTAAATGTGCTTAATTATTAAATAAAGTGACTTTTACATTATTAGAACATTTATGAAGGGGGAAGTATAAAAGGAAGTTGAAAAAAGAGTTAATCATCTTTTGGAGAATTTATTGTTAGGCACAAAATTTGAGAGCACAACTTTCAAGAAATATGAGGACGAAAACCCTCGAATTGTGGATTGAACGAAAACCCAACTCCATGAGCAGGTGGATTGATCTTGGAATTCACACAGGGATTGAAATGACAACTAATTGACTTTGTGGAAATTCAGACAGTCTGCTTTACAGACGAGTTTCGAGTATTTATGAGGTTTTTAGATAATTAAATTTGCAAAGTGTTGCGTTTTAGAGAAATGAATATAATAAGCAGTGGAAACTATAAATTATTGCAAATCTCTTGAAATATCATGTATAAATGAGTTGGAGTTTTGATATATAAATGCTTGCATACTTAGCTCCAAACCTACGGCCTATAAAGGGTAGAAATATTCAATATTATTTTTTGCCATCATAAGGGACAAAATATAGGATTGGGAGCAGCTTTGTATAACATGGTGCAGCATATTAATATTTGGAATTGTTGACGTGGGTTTTGAGACCGCACCAACACAGAATAAAATTTCCCAATGGATACTCTATCCTCTCTTGAACAAAGTTTCCTACATGCTAAGATTGTGAGATAGATCATACATTTAACTCCAAGGTTCCGAAATCCTTGGAACACCCTCAGTTGGTTTGATGTGAATTGATGTTTTCTTACGAGGGGACTTACACAATTGTTCAGGATACTTGCAGTAAACAACAGATATATGCTTTGGAGGGGATTTTCGTGCAAATGATTTGGCCCTGAAGTGTGAGTTTCCTAAAGTTAACCAGAAATGTGCGGAAAGTAAATGAGTGTAGGGCCTAAGAAACTTATATTCTATTCTAAATGCAAGATATGGGGAGCTTGATTTCAGCAGACTTCAACCGAATTTTACCTAGCCTCACGTCGGACAGCTTCAGTAAAATTGGTGCAATCTTCAAAGGGATAGCATGAGATATTCAGATTACAAATTAGCATACATGTACCATCAAGATGAGGCATACAAGCATACAAATTGCAATCGAAGTTAAATTCAAGATGATTTCCAGTCAACCACACAAGGCGAGCTTGTCATCAACAAGTTGCTAGTGGTATGGAATGAAACGAAGTTGCTTCAATAAAACACCACACATTTAAAGTAAACTACTTGCATGAAATGAAAATTATGCTACTTTATGCTACTTGGATCCGAAAGGATGAAGAGACTTTGCTAGCTATCCATGACAAAGAAGAATTCCACCATCAATGAAAAGATCTATTATCATGAAAGTTTTACACAACAATCTCCACAAAAGTTTTCAAAGGGAAAACTTTCTTTCTTCTCCACACTATGCTATACTATCAAACAAAATGCCTCTACTTTGATCTCCAATCTCTAGTCTAATCTGATGTCTAATTTCTAATTCCTAATGAGGTACAAATGAGGGGGACTCCCCCTTTTATAGTTGGCCAAGTCCAACGGATGGCTCAGATTACAATCAAAAGAGTGACTAAGATTAAGCCACCTCAGCCCTAACCCTAAAAACCACCAGAATGTGGAGTGGTGTAATAAATGAGCAAAGATTCCCACTCACTCCCAAAAATAGTAAAGGCAATTAATGCCCACAATCAGTCTTCTAGAAGATCCTCGTCCAGTAGTGCATTCCCGTTTTCCTTCTCTCTGGCTGCAAACTCAATGAACCTGCCAAGTACAGCCTCAACCTCCTGAATTGAAATCGGTGGAATGCAATCAAGCTGGAACTCTAACACAGTGACTGATGTCTCATGCTGTGTACAAGATTTTCTCCAAGCAACTAAGGAATCCTGCGTGCTCTGGATCAAGCTGGAGAAAGTAGAGGTGTTCTCAAAGTCATCCTGTATGAAGGTCTTCACCTCTGAAAAGAAAGGCACCAGCCTACCCCTCAAATTATCAGCAGTCACCTCATCTGGATTCAACCGCCTAGCAAATATGGCCTCGAAAGTATTCTGGACTCCATCAATGATATTGGCCATAGCCTTTCGTACTCTAGTCGAATCCGCTTGTGCTGCGTCGAAGAAACCACGTCCCGTGATTGCTGAAGAATACCATCTAGAAAAGTCATACCTGTCATTCTCCTGAATGACTCCTCCATCAATCAACAACCGCAAAGGAACATGTCTCAATGCCTCAAGACGCAGAATTACTTTGCTCTGATAAACAAAAGCATCTCCCCAGGCCTGATCAACTGCCTCCATTCGTGCCAAAATACCGGAAGCCTGCTAAAAAGCAAGAGCAAGGTCCTCCATAATCTTTTCTGTCTCAGCACAAACTCCTGTAACCCACTTGTTTGCCTCCTGTGCCATCTTCCCCAACTCCAACAAGCCACTAATCGACTCTCTAGATATCTCAGGTGGAAGCTCTATCACTGGAATTTCCTGCCCACGAGGACGAGACAACTGTTGCACATATCCAATCAAAGCCTTATGCTCTCTTTTCAATTTCTTATACTTTCCTTCCTTTTTAAATAACCTGTCCTTGAGGGCGAGGTAGGAGTTATCACACTCCTCTACAATCTGCGCACCTGTGGGGCGTCCTAACTCCAATTTTGTGACCACATAATTTTCTGGTACTGCTTCATCTTGGTCACAATCAACCTGAGGCACTGCCATGTGAAGAGTGTGAGAGCCATCCTCCTCAGTGGATATCTTTGAAAACTTTTCGTGCTCTCTTCTTCTGTGGAGGCGCACTGATCCTGTTCAAAAACTCTTCCATTTCAACTGCTGGATCAATCTCTTTGCTGGGGCTCCTTCTCATCCTATCTCTGAGCCAATCAGGTATTGTATACTGTATATCAAATGGCTGTTGTTCTTGTGCCTCTACTTCTCGGACTTGTTCAACTTCTACATCATTCTAGTGAGGCTCATCGTCCTCAAGTGGCTGAGTATCTCCTGAAATTATATCATCATCATCCTCCAAAGTCGTCTCTAACCTTTGCTGAAACTGAGGGTCAATAGCAGTCCCCTCATCAGTCTACTGGTAATCTCTACGAGGTGCGTTGACGCTATGGCCAACTGACTCTCTCCGTGGAGGCTGATTATTTTCCTGTACTACTTGCACCTGATTCAATGCATTTCTTTGATCAGCAAACAAGGAAACCCGCTGTATACTTGGAGAACGTGTCTCCAATGGCGTGGGTAACTCGTGGAGGCTCCGACCGAACAGGCTCCTGCCGAACTGGCTCTTTCCTTCTAGACTCCGGACCTCGTGTGATTTGTTTCTTCTGCCGGTGGTGGGTGTCCCGTGATCTCCCATCAAATTGTAAGTCAAAGCAATCGACCTACTCTTCAATATGCTCACACGCCTGTCAACCCATGCTCTAGTGAATGTCAAGACCGGAATGGAAAGTGTGTCCAAGTTAGCAACCTCTGGTTCTAACCAATCCGGGAGTGGAAGTGGAGTATCTCTTACTGCTGTATAATCTGGATGGACAACATCCATGTCCTCATTTACCTGGTTTGGTACCGGAACAACTTCACACTCCCTGATCATATTTATCGGCAACCGAGAGAACATTCTTTTCCTAACCTCAGCCTCGTCCGACGCATTAGCCCAATAATCCTCAATATTTGCTTTATGTTTAAATTCTTCTGACAGTACCCATTTGATGTTGTTATGCGGATCATAGTGTTGTCGGCTGGTGTGATATGAAAAGTGATAAAATTGAAGCTTGCTCTCGACTTCTCTAGCTGCCTGTAATGAAGGACACACTTCATCTGAATTTCCCATAACAATTGGGAAGTCAACACCTCCCTTCTTTTTCTTCTGAACCTTATCGTAGGCAACCAATTGCCTAGATATCTCTAACATCAATATTTTTTTGGTTGGGTACTTAGGCAGCCTATATGGATATGAGGAAAATCCTTGCAGCCTAATGTAAGAAAACTTCGGAAATTGTATAAACCAACACCCATACCTTTCAATCAATTCTTGGGCTTCCCTCGAGATCTTGTGATGTATCCGCTCTTGAAGTGTTCTCGTGATGTGCATGGTGAAGGCGTCGTTGGCACGCTTGTAATGAGTGGTACTTGTCAAATGCAACTGCGGACAAGCCTCATGAATTTTAAACTGGTGAGAGCCACAACCAACAGGTTCCTTGTATGAAATCCCTCGATATTTCGTCATACGAGCTAGCATGTAAATGATGTAAGAGCTCATATAAAATGTCTTCATTCTTCTTAGGCTTAGGAGCTGCTCGTGCAAATTGTCACTGATCATTGCAGCCCAGCTGATGTAATCCTTTCCTTCCAGCATGAGGTTGATGTAGTAGAACATCCATGGCTCAAAAATAAATGACTGCGGGCAACCTCCAACTCTGCTCAGCATCATAATGAGATCACAGTACTCCTGCTTCAAGTCATCAGCTATGATTTGCTTTGGCAACTTCGTCCGAGAGGGCTTAGGGTTGCTCATCCACTGACTATTGATTGTCGCTGTACATCACTCGAATGCTGAAGCAAACATTCGTTCAGCTCGTTCTCTGGACTTGTAAACCATGTTCCTGTGCACTGGGATTCCAAAAGCCTCGCCAATAGGTGAAGGAGTGAGGTTGGCAAGCACTTGTCCATCTGGTGACATGATTGACCTGTGATCCTTCTCGTAACAGTTGGCGCACTCCATCATCAGCTCCGAACACTGAATAGCTGGTGGGAAACCAGCAGCTGCATATAACCCACTTTGAATGATGTTGTGTGAGGTGTCCGAAGGTTGATGACCACCAAATCCCAGCATTCTTTTCTTGAAAGTCTCCAAGTTGATAGAGCCTAAATTTGTATCAGTCAGCTTGCCCAACTTTGAAGTGAACTTTGACTCTGGCATAAATGTCTTGCTTAGTTTCTTGATCACAGCCTGCCTAGATGCACCATTGTTATCTTTGCCAGTTGTTCTTACTTCAGCCATCTGCAAAACAATAAACATCCATCAGCAAATTAATTTGTAAAATAAATAAAACATTGTGCAGGGGCTGGCAGTCGACTTTGAGAAGCTGCAATAACATTTCTTATTCGCAAACCTCAGCTTCTTCTCTTCAACAGATTTTGAACTTCAATACTTAGAAAATATTTCTAAGTAAGCTTTAACTTCGGCAACTTAGCAACTTCAAGGTTTGACAAAGTTGCCCACTTCAATCAGCAATTGGACTTCTGTAAATTCGCACTTCACACTCCCAGCAACTCAGCAAGTGCACACCTTCTTAGCAATACACTCTTTGAAATTTCCTTCAGCAACTTACTTCAAGTCGTCCTTCTCAACTTCAGTAGTATGATCTTCTTCAAGCTTCAGCAATATTTCTCTTCAAGTCGAAATTTCTTCAATCAACCTTCAGCAAATTCGAACTTCAGTCTCAGGAACTTCCAACGCCTTTCACTTAGCAATTCTCAGACTTAGCAAAATTTCAAACTTCTCAAGCTTCAGCAATCCAGTCTTCTGCAACTCACTGCAATATTGAACTTAGAGCAAATCGAATTCTCCTCAGCTGTGAAAAAGAAGTGAGAAATTTCTCAATATTATAGCAAAAATCGAATTCTAGAAGGAGCTAAGTATAGTCAGTGCATTAAATTTCCACTACTCCACTTCAAGAATTCGAATTTTCCCTCTCTGGTATTTCTGACACTTGTCCGCGAATCTCATCCTTCTAGAAGTTCAACTTTGACTGCCACATTTCAAATTCACTTTCGAAAATTTTAATTTAAATTCATCTTTTAATTCACCAACCGGAGCTCTGTCACTTGAATTCAAATTTTACTTCTCCCCTGCTCTGGAAAATTCATTTGTGAAGAACTAGATTAAAATCATCTAGGCAACTTATTTCGAATGCATCGTTCGAAGCATTTTTCTTTCACAAAAATCATTTTATTCAAATTTGCCTTAGAAGATTTTAAAATTTTCTTAGAAAAATTTCACAACTCGAGTACCGATTAAATTCTTCATGCTGAAGGCCTTGGC